>WOGL01000216.1:0-17179 GCA_015342145.1 Leptinotarsa rubiginosa | reverse complement strand
TCACCGAGAGACCACCCACACTGTACCCAACACATCTGATTTCAATTAAGATAAGTTTGGGGTGGAAATTTGTTGGGATGCAATTTATATTGAAACTCCTAAAACATTAATGGAGTTATCCCATTCATAATAATTTGCCTTTCTAAAATGTAAGTCTGCAGCAATGTGGATTCATCGCCTCTGGTTCTTCCTGTTCAATGAATCCTGAACAATTCAAATTACTTGAATTATTTGGGCACGATCGATACGAAAAAGTTTTTACTGGCATTCAGTTGTTCTTTTCATTGGTTCGAAAGATAAATTTGAGTCGTTTTTAATTAATTTGGGGAATTTCAGATTTTTTCAAAATATCGTTTTGGAAAATAATATAATTTTTGATCATTGAATCAAAACCACTAACAGAGTTTTTGGTTGGTGTTAGCATATATTCGTGAAATTTTACAAATAATCAATAATTTTAGCAGAAGTCATATGTAAAAAAATACTCACATCGTCCAATATTGTATAATTCAAAATTTCACTGATGGTTTTCGTATAAACATGTAATTGGAAATGAAAAATCATTCAATTAAACAGTTTTTTCACGATCTAATTCAAGACGGGGTTAATAGGTAGCAATACTTCAAATGTAATTGCGTGGGGTTTACCGCTGAAATACGGCGCATTTCGAATAAAATCCAGCCCGCTGCGATTCTGATTGAACAGTTAGTGATAATGCGGTATGTTCAGTGGTTAACGGTAGAACGATTATCCTTAATTTCAAAAGGACGGGTTCAGGATGGAACCCAAAGAGAGTTGAACATTTGGAATATTTTTGGGAAAAAGTTTCCTGGTTTTCAAGTACCTAACTTCAATATAAACTCTTTATAAAGGAATTTCACTTCACACGGAAATCTTTCAATCCCCAGGTGAATTTCTAGAAGCTTCGAGCAATAATTTTCAACTAATTTTTAACAAATTATTAAATGGAAACATTTTAGGATATCGTCCATCTTCACAGCTGAGAACATCATTAGTTTCCTATACAATTCGAGTTTTTTTTCAGTCGACAGTGTTATCAAGCCGACATTTTTATGAAAATGACTTTTTGGTCCGTTTCTTCTGTCATATGATAAATTAACAATGAAAAAATTTCTGGCCATGTTTGCGGTATTCTATTATTTTCACTACCTTTTGGAAATATGATTTAATAATAAAAGAAATGTACGAAAAATCAAGTCTTTTCGGCTATTATAAAAATTCCCATCCATTATAAAAGTTTCATTTCTTCTCAAATACATATCGATCGTGTAATGCAAATAATCCACCAATACGGATTCCGTAATATATCTGGGATCGAAATTCCGACACATTTCCTCTCAAGAATGGAAAAATCTAGATGCCACAGCTGCCACGGGATTAGACCAAAAGAAATAAAGCTGCCCGCATCCTTCAGTCCGTGAAAGATGCACGGCGATCCTGAATTCAAGCGGCAAAAAGAAGGGACTTCATGTGTCACAATCGGTAGTATCTGAAGATACCTGCTTGAGAATAGAATACTCGTCGTCTGGACATACAACAAAGGGAACCATCCAGCTATGCATTTTGGATGAAATAAAATATACACAGGATTTCGTTCGTCTTTCTCATAAGAGTTGATTGAAACCAGGTATCAAATTCTTATCGAATCGTGGACGAGTCGACTGGACAGGAATTGTAATTCAGAGTTTCAGTGAATCGAAATCATTCGGTTACAAATATTTTCCTGTGGAGGTGACGTCACGAAAGGAAATTTCTAGGTTTTCAATAATCGAATGATGATTTTCACGGAAAAATACTATGGCACAAAATGACGTCATTTTGGATACCTATCAACTTTCCACTTGAAATATTTGTATGTATGCATTTTCATCAGCCGGAAAAAATCATGGAATTATACTACCTGGGTTGAAAATTCTCGGACCCATCACATAGATGGCGCTAGTCTTATTGTACTCGCCGCTTTATCAGATAGTACCAACATTCAAAAGAAAGCTGTTGGAAATTCATGATATTCTATTCGTAAGTTTGTGAGTTATGGTGCTAAGAGGGACACTACTTTTGTTATTTTCAAATCAATGGATCAAAAACAATTTCGTGTTTTAATTTTACACGGCTTCTTGATGAAAAAAAATACCTTTCAAGCAAAAAATGCTTGAAAAGTCTTATAAGAACTCTGCTCCATCAGAAACAACAATTAAACGTTGGTTTGCTGACTTCAAACGTGATCGTAGATACACCGATGATGCAGAACATAGAAAAGTCCACAAAATCCTACAAGAAACTTATTTCAGATGATAGTCATGAATACATAATTCATTAGTCGCTTCATGAAGTCTCAAATAACTGTGTCTTAGCAGTTTTCAGTAGACACACAAATTCACGTTATTTCAAATCATTATCAACTTTCATTTTCAAATATTTGTTCATTTTCTATTTGAAACAATACGGAAATCAAATTAATCGGCAGAAATATAGATCTTTATTGAAGAACTTGATCAAACTGTTCTATCATGAGACTTATTCATGATTTCCAATATTTTATCAAATATTTGAATCATATAAATATAAACATACGACAATAATATACAGTAATGAACGTCATTGAGATGCCGTTGACATGACATTATTCATATATTATTTCCATGACTCTAAACAGTTATGAACGTAATTGTGTTTGGAATTTTTTCAATTCATCAACAGATTTCTTAGAAGAACCATCATACAATCAACATTTGAAGATTCTTTCAATATGGACTTTATTGATAGTGATAATTGTACTTTTGTTTATAACAAAAAATAAACTAATTTTCTACTGTGATACATAGAGAAAAATTTTCTTTTTATCACGAACACATGTATGAAAACACGAAATGAAGCGGAGAGCGGGTTAATTTAAATTATTTCTGCTCTTTGCTCTAATGGCTGGGGTATCAGTTTATTCATTTTGCGTAATTTCCCAACCGAATCAAATTCCAGGAACTCATTCAAGCACAACTGAATTCATCAACACAAACATTATTAAAATTCATCCCTCGGTCAAGCATCTAACTGAGTACATGTTCGGATATTAGGACAAAATTAAAAAACTGGCTGCTATTCATTCCTGCTGACGCTTGATGAGGAAAGCCTTTTAGGCGAGAGCAAGTATTCCTGCGTACAGCGGTCCATGAATATTTTATGGCTCATTCAAGTTTGTGGTGCCCTCGAGACTTGGGGATACTTTAGGTAAATGTTTGGTTTATCATGTGTAAATGTTTTATAATCGGCTTTATCGAGAGTACTATGTTCCGCTTACTGGAAACGAAGGAAGGGTCGAAGTTCGATGAGTGGCCCGAAATTGAAAGGGAAATTTCCATTATAAGGGTCGAATGAAGTGTCTCAAACAGATTAGTTTTCTGAATGGTATGCGACGTTTTACAAGAACATGCGAAGGTATTGTAGAGAAAGAAAATGAAATGCGTTATTTCATACAGGATCATACAGATGTGAGATCTCTCAACAAAAAATAACAATCTCAAGTTATTATATGACCTACTGTGTATGTTCATGAAAAGTTATCTGAGTTACGTCAAATTTAGATTTCAAAATTACATCTTGGTTCTCCTAAATTCCATCTCAGAATTTAACACTAGAATGAGAGTGGTTACCTTCGGATTTTCAAATAGAAACTAGGGGCTTGTGATTTTTTCAAGAACAAAGCACTACAGAAAAATCCTTAAGGCGCTCTACGAGCGGTGCCTGTACGAAAGTAGCGATTCTCTTTGGAAAAAAAAACAATGCCTGGGTTTTTGTGGCATTGAATTGAACCTGGTTACTTTCACCCCAATTCGAAATCACTTTTAGATCCTCATCAAAATATGCAACCTCCTGCTGCTGGTGAAGATGTGCATCCGCAGCCGATGTCCTGGAATCCAAATGGAATGCTAAGTGGTACTGTCGTCAGCAAAGAAATATATTGGATTATCTGTTTCTTTCAATAAGCCGTTGATATACAATAAAAAAAGTTTTAATACAATTTGGATTCCTGAGGAACACCAGCGTAGATGGTAAGAGTATTCGAAAGATATCCATCGATGGCCACTTGAAGGAAACGTTCTTACAGGAAGCTGGAGAGCCATTCACAGAAATGATCCGACAAGCCATAGCATCGAAGTTTGGCCAGCATGTCCCACACGGTCAATTGCCTTAGAAATATCAAGCAACAGCTCTTGACTCTCTACGTTTCTCGATTGCGTTATGCCAAATATGGGTGACATACGATAGAAGGTCGCCTGTTGATCTATGATTCCTTAAGCCATATTGCAAACGATCAACAACCTAGAACATATACCTCCATAAATAAAGCATTGCCTTGATAGGTTTGACTGATAATTAATTTTTTCAGGTTCTCCAATTATTGATTTTCATTATGGAATTTTATGGTAGTGAGTAGTGATATTCAACATTTGCAATTTTGCAGTAAAGAAAAAAACTGCACATATGATATCCCGTAACAATGTTCATTAACAAGACAATGTCAATGTCTGTTTACCATATGGCGGATATTTCATAAATACAATGTTTATCGGCAACTAATATCTGAATGTTTTTATGAAACAAATTCGTACAAATCTATTCCATGTTGACCAGCTGTCGTTTCTCCACTCAGAAGTATGAACTTGAATAATTTGAAAATTAACAAGGTCTCACCTTCCAACGTACGACTTCTAGCACAAATGGACGATACGTAGTGGAAATCCATCATCCGATCATAGGGCGTGAACCATCGTTCCACATAGCGATTGAATGAAAGAGTACAACCAACCACTCACGATATTGAAGTTGAAATTTCAAACTCTTGTATACTGTGGCTCCTCGTCATGGTTCTTATACATATAGAACGATCAAATTTTCATGTAATGGAGAATTAATCGTTGTTGGAATTCCTCTCTCCACCCATCGTTTGGGTGGAAAGAGGAATCCAGTAGTTACAATGAAAAGAATTATCGCGATTCCAAGTTGAGAGTCGCTTTGCAGAAAAGGTCTAATATCGTCATATTTCAGGAGTATTCAGTTCTGGTTTTCAACAGAAGATTAATATCTAGACACCAGCTCGGGGTTTGCGGATTTATTTCTCCATATATTTCCTGAACTCATTTTCACAATTAAACCCCGGATTTCCACACACACACACACAAAATACGAGCCAAATTAATTCATTTGAGTGTGTGTAAACGTCTGACTACCAACTGTTCAGTTCACCAGAAATAAAGACATCAACCTAGAAGGGCTTTGTTTCCTCAATCGGGGTGGCTTCTTGTTAAAATAAATACTCCATTTTCCTTAGACAAACTTGAGGGATGTTTTACTCACAGCGTTCAGCTCATTCATTTAATTTGGGAATGTGAAGTTTGTGATGGAATTCCTTGGGAATATTGATAGAAAGAGTTTTGTTTAAGTACGGGGTATATTCAATATTGAAACAGAAAAAGTTATTCGAGTTTTCACAACACTGAATGTAACGTTTCATCTGCCACTGCTAATACTGAATATACAATTCTTCGAAGGTTTCATACAAGCTGGGTGTCTATATATATAAAATTCTGGTTTCAAAGTTTTTCAAACATATCAAGTTGCACGGTAGTAACCATTTCGATATTCATTGTCATCAAGGACTAACAGGTTTCACAATCGAGAGGAACATGTGAATTGGGAAAACAGTTTTCAGCTTTCATTTCTTTATCTCCATACAAAAAAATGTGGAAAACTTCCAGAGGAAAAATGAAGCAATTGGGTACAAAATAAACTATTTACGAATATGTATAGGTCATACATGAAAGTTACTGAAAGTAAATGATTTCTTCCTCACTGTAAGTATTATTCATGCATAATTTGTACATTTTTTCATTTTGAACTCAATTGTTTGCTTCTTTTTGAAAGTTCTCCACAATTAACAAAAACAGGAAGTATTCATGTAAGGCTTATAATTTCCTTTTCAATTATAATTTGATGACAGGTCGGTGAAGAGAACAACTGACAAAAAATGTTCCATTAATGAATTATATAATTCCTCTCAAGCGATTTAAATTCAGGGTAAAATTGATCTATGAAATTTAAAGGCATCGTATTTCCAAATAAAATTGATGTTGAGAATAAATATTTGTGGAGTTTTATCCCAACACGAAACCGTTATTTTCAACATCTCGACACGTGTTTCAATCACCAAGTGATCATCTTTAAGAGTAAAATTAAACTTCTTCTTTAATGTTCCTTTTGAAGATGGTCACTTGATGGTTCCAATCAGTGCATTACAAGTGAAATTGATGTTTTCTATAGTGTTTCAACGTCTTATTCCTGTACTCATACACTTGACCCAAAAAAAATAGCTTGCCTTCTTGCACCCATTGTTCACTTCTTGAATTCTCTCAGTATTAATTTAATCAAACTGGTATATGGCAAGTTGCCAGTGTTTGCGGGTAATTTCATCCCCAAAAGTTCTTTCCTAATTCAACAGCTCTGCAACTTCAATAAGCCGCCATTTAGCAGCGGCAAAATGGGTAAATAAAGTTAACAAAACAATTCTAATGATTTGTTCCTTTTCTTCCTCTCCCAAATCTTAAATTCAAATTTAGCTCCTCACTGCAGCGATCTATACTAGATCTGAATAAGTTCCAGAGAATCCGGACTCCAATTCGTGAAGTATGGTAGAGGTGAAAGATTTGTTGTAGTCTTTTTCGAACACAAATCGAAGAAAAATATGCTAATCGTTAGAAACCAGAACGATGGGAATGCACTGGATTTTTTTCATACCGAAACTGACAAATTAATATTCGACCAGAGAGCTCGTGACAAAATACTGCACGAGTTTTGGAATGTAACCATCCATATACTGAGTGATCCACCAAAAAAGTACTGCAAAAAACGTATCAGTTTTAAGTTGCATATATATCGTTATCAATACATAAATTATAAATTGAAATTCCCTCCGTGTCAAACTAATCAATACCGTTTATTGTAAGATTTTCACTATAAAGGGTTTTACAAAAACTCAAGCATAAACTGCTTGAGGAAGCTATTGTATAGTGAAACACGTGTCGCGGTTTTTGTAAAACCCTTTATAGTGAAAATCTTACAATAAACGGTATTGATTAGTTCTTCAATATGGATTTTCATCAAGTATCGGCCTCTTCTATTCAATTAATCTTAAAAACTTTCACCGTTTTCATACGATTTATGTCTTTATTGTATTAGTTTCAAAATGTCCTGCAGTAATGTTGAAAATGTCTTGCGGTAACGTTCGTTATTGCAGTGCAAAGCCGGGTTGAAACATTTCACATCAAATACATATCCTCACGTCTCCAATGAGATTGTGAAAAGATACCTGTTTTTCCATTGAACCCCTCAATTCGGTTAAAAACTGTACAAATATAAATAGTAGGTACCCCAAAACATCAACCTCCTATATATTTTCCACGTTCTCTTCTGGTAAAGAAGGATGCCAATTGTATTCGAATTCATTACCATCTTTTACAACTTTTCTCTCTCTCACACACACACACTTTCAGATCGTAACTGTATTGATCGATATTGTCTCCGCTACGTTTCCTTTATTTTCCCTAATTGGTTTTATCTTGTATAAATCACGTTAAGTGAGTCTATTGAATTTTAAAATTCTTCCTCATTTATAATTCCATTTCCTTTTAGGCCTATTATCATAAGATACGAGAATTCCCCGTTATTTTTCCGGTAACCATCTGTAAGGATTTGATTGGATCTTGGGAGAATGACTTTGAAATCTTGAATTATAGCAATAAAAAATCGGTTGAGGAAGAAATGTTTGTCATACATAAAAAATTAACGTAAATTTCTAACCATCGCTCGAGAGGAAAAGCAATTCAAATTTTTACAAGTGTTATAATAGAACCTTATTCGACGAGCAAAAATGTTGCCATTGCATTGACCATTTCTGGGGAGTGGAATACCATAGTTTTTCTGTGACTTCTGTCAGAATTCATAAAATAGAGATAGAGTAGAAGGCCAAAACCTTTCTTTCCCAAGAACGCAGGAACCAGTAATAAGCATTCGATAATACTTTCTGTTTTTGATTTCATGTTCATTTGCAAGTGATTAGAAAATATGGGGTTAAAAAAATCAAAATGCTACTGTTGTTACGATTTGTTACTTATATGGGCTGAAATGTCCCAGGCCTCAGAAAAAAAAATGCGTTTTTTTGTTCAAAACTGTCTTTATTCATCTATGTAATCTCCATCAAGAGCCATACAATCATTCCAGTACCGCTCTAACATTACAATACCACTTTTGTAGAACAATTCATCTTTTTTGCCTCAAAATGGGCCTTAGTTTCAGCAATAACCTGTGCAATCGAGCGAAATTTCTGACCAGTGAGCATTTTTTTGAGCCAGTTCTCGCTGAGAGTCGAATCTGGCGGATACAGTGGATGCGGAAGCAATTCGAAGCCCATTCCATGCTATTTTGTCATCGTTCTCACTGATTTGTGACACTGTGCAATGTGTTACTGAAGCAGCACTCACTTTTCCTTCAAACGCTCCAATAACGCTATATAATATTCACAGTTGATGGAATTTCACTTCTCAAGATAATCGATGAATATTACACCATGCACATCCCAAAATACCGAGGTCATAACCTTTCCAGCCGATTGTTGTACTCTCGTGCATTTTGGACGAGGTTCACCAGTTGCTCTTCACTCAGATGACGATCGTTTTGATTCCGGAGTGAAGTAATGGATCAATGTTTCATCCATCCTCACATATTGACGCAAAAATTTTGATTTATATGTTTTTTTTATATGATGTATATGTTTTCTGGTGTTACTGTCTCATTTGGACGTCAACTGCGTTCTGCATCATCGGTGTCTCTACGACCACGTTTGAAGTCAGCAAACCAACGTTTAATTGTTGATCCTGATGGAGCGGAGCCCTTATAACACTTTTCAAAACATTGCTTTGCTTGAACGGCATTTTTCCCATCAAAAAGCAGTGTAAAATGAAAACACAAAATTATTTTGATCCATTGTTTTGAAAATAACAAAAGTAATGTTATTCTTAGCACAATAACCCAGAAGCTCATAAGAGAATATCATGAAATCTCAACAACTTCCTTTTGAAAGTGAGTACTAACTGAAATGCAATAAGACTAGGCCCGAGACTTTTCAGGCCAGGTTTCACTATAGCCGTACCAAGCTTTCTTCATACAAACTAGTGTAAAATAAACTTCACAGTAGAGTGTTTCTTGAATAAGTTAGGTTTGATGAAGTTTGACAATGAGATGAAGTTTCAGTTTTAGAGATCATGTTCTATTTTGGTCTCTCTGGCATACGTCTCACGAAAGACATTATATGACCGATATTTCACGTATTCAATGTTTACTGGGTAAACTTGTAAATGAGAAAGTGTTCAATCAAAATCTCCACTACATCAGACATTTTTTCAAGGAACGTATTCTAATATGATTGATCAAATTTCAATGTACACACAATTCTTTCCATCAAACGACAATTTCCACATGATGAAAACGTAAACATCAAACGAGCTGAATGTCCACTGCACTCACTTGTAATTCAATACAGAACCGACTTCGTTTTCTCTGATCCGCCTGCTCTAATCCCAGCGTAATTTTCAATTAAGCGAGCGTTCTACCTGTGAATGGAATTTCACATGTCCCATTAAAATGGAAAAATACAGTGACAGCCTTTACGACGAACGGCAATCAAAGGGAAAATGCAAAAATTACTAATTACTTCGGTCGATCTACAGAAAGACCGAAAACGTGTTTGCACTGTAATGCGATGATTCGATTACAAACATTTCGCTTTTCCTCGTTCCATTACTTCGGAGCCACAGAACTTTTAGAGTCTATAAAATTAATTTCAACTCTGTGTTTTCCTATGTTTCTTGTAATCCTATTCAAAATAACATATTCAAAACAGTGGCCTTGCCTTCAATAAATTATTAACCGATTGCATAGGCGTAAAATGGGGTAAGGTACAAGGGCAGTTGTTCTTCCAATAGGTATTGGAGGGGTAACTGGGGGGGTTTAATCAGACGACTGTTTCTGAAAGCAACACGTTCTTCATCATCATCTGAGCAGACATTCTTGTTTTAGCGTTTAGCATATCATACTATTTTTTTTTATTTGAATGAAATCAAATGAAGTCACACCTCAAACAGGACACTATCCAAACACTTTTGTATATGGTTAGTTGCCAGCTCCCAATTCATACGAAGTTTTGAATCTCTTACTTTTCATCAAGCCTGTGACACAAGTGCCTGTTTCGAATTTTCTGAATACTCTGTATATTTGCCAAGTCGTAATTATAATCAAACCACTTCATTCCAAATACTTTCATAAACTGTTATTTTTAATTTAATTTTTTCCTTTGGAAATCACCAGCCCCTCATACATCAATGAAGGAGTGGAAATCAAAAATGAAAATTGTTTAGGTATTATCATGGATAGTGTTGGAAATTTTCATCAAGTTAGTGCATTCATAATTTATACTATTGTTCAAGTTTCCCTCAAACTCATTGCATTTGATCGTTTCATTTAGAAAGGCAAATCATCGTTGACATATGAATTTTACCTCGTACTGCCATATCGTGTCTTTACACGTACCTCTTCCTCATACTATTGTCGAAGTTTTGGAGTAGTTGTTAAATTCGTAATAACTTCTCTCAATATTGTTACAACTTTGAACTGCTCTGTGGATACACGTACCTGTATCGAATTACATTTCTCATCTCAGTTCACTAACTCGGTTGAGCAGCTGTCTGGAACTATGCTGGCCACAATTAACTTTAGAAATTAACAAAATAGTAAGCCAACAAGTTCTGTTCGGAGAAAATCGGAACGTCAATCACAGGTCTGGTTCGATTCAGCGATATTATGCAGTAATTTGTGGAAAATGAAATAAAAGAATAAATTGATGGATGTAGCCGTTACTACGTGGTAGGAGATCATCATGAAACTTGAGAAATGAGATTTTTCTATGTTTTTTTTATCAGTATTAGTGGTAAAAGTGGTAAAAAACAAAACAAGTTTTATTTCTCATTTTCCTTCAATGTGGAAACATTATTTACTCATTCTTGTTATCTCTAGGATTTCACTGTGATTGAAATGGTGTGCAGAAAGGTGTTATGTGGGTTTTCAATATTAACTTTCAAAGATAATAATATTCATCACTGAAAACTTCAACCTCCAACCTCTTCAGTCTTCAATCGAGTCGCGTTGAAATTGATAGATATGATGTCTAATTGAAACAAATATCGTAAAATGGATTCCTTATATATAAAATTGAAACTATCACCCTTTCGAATGAGAATTGCAAATACCTATACGTTATTCGCCATCGTATGAATTCATAATTTAAAACCCTGAAAAGTGATGTCGAGAATATGCTGAAAATTATTCAGTCAAAATATTCCAAGCGTAAAAACTTCCCCTAGGAAATGCAATTTAGAAAATTTATGAAAAGAAATTGACGTTGAATGGCAGCTTTATTCACAGAAGAATCAAGTTACTTTAGAAAATTTTCCAGCGTGAGCGGTTACTTACATTTGTGTTCCCAACCACGAACGCGAGCGGTAAAAGTGTCGAGGTTGAATGACAATTTATTAGTATAACTTGAAATTGTTTTTTAATCCGATAATGAGCGATATTTCATCAATTGGAAATACATTTATTTTCATTCAACCGAAAGTAGCTAGTATCTACAACATACGACTATAAGTATGTTGTATGTGGAACTAAAGCCTCTGGTATGAAATCATATATTTTTTCTACTCTATGCTAAAATGCTAAAAATGATGCCAGAAGGAGCATGTACTGGTCAAAAATCAAACATTCAACGTTTCTATGTTCCTGGTTATATTTTATCAACATATATCTGGAATACAAAAACACAAAATCAATAAAATACTTGTCATTCAGGTATGAATATATTTCGAAAACAAAATTCATCGTAGCCTCATATTCTCTAGTGGAGTTATATGTTATATTGGTTTTCTCTCCTATATTTCATATTTCGACCATCTTATTCATTGGAATCACTGGGAAAATATACTCATATGCTTTGATTTTGGGCTGGGCATTTTCTAGATTTTTTACCCATAACAAAATTTAGGGGGGTTTTTTGCAAAAAAAATGGAAAGCGGGGATAAGTAGTAGTACTCGAACGACCCATAAATAATCATCTCTCGGAGGAATCAGTCCAGTCATCACCCGAAGACGAATGTAGATACTAACAATCGAAACGTCGTGAACTAACGTGGCTTGGAATCTCTTAACTTTTTATTTTTATTTTCTTTTTCATTTCTTTATTTTTATTCAGTTTTTGTTCAATTCTTCTATTTTTACTTGTATTTTATTTCACTATTAACTCATTTCAGGTTTTTCTGCTTAATATAATTGTTATTTCAAGCTATTCATTTTTAATTCTTTTTTTTTAGTTGTTTCGGGGATTTCAAATCATTTTATATAGTAGACAATGGAAGTCCGAACTAGTGAAAATCATCATGAAACATTGTCAATCACCTTCAAACGAACATTGTTTATTCTGATTGTTTTTTTTATGTTTCAATATTTTCTTCGAGTAACTCTTCGTCATCGGTTGTGTTTTTTTTCAATTTGATTATCTTATTATCAAATTCATTTTCTCTTCCTCTCTTTTCTTTTCTTATCAAATATTATTAATCAGTCAACTGTTTTAAGACAATGAATTTCAACATTCAAGTCAATTTTTAATGTGTGACAAAGAAATAGTCTTCAAAAGAAGGCAAATCCAAATAGTTATGAATTACCGCGTTTCAGGCTCCAAAGCCTCAAGAATAACGTCCCGAATCGATTACTTGAAATATACAACTACATTCTCGGAATAACTGTATACCGAAAACCATTATATATTTACCGTTACCTGCATACGATTGTTATTGGATTGCCATTCTAGTTAAATTGATATTAATGTTCAAATCTGGGCTGAGAGCCAGAAGGATTCATTCATAATACAAACGGCTTCAGGCTGGAGGCAGAAAATGGATTGTTACTCGTATTGTACAAACAATAATATTGCAATGGAACAGGACATAAATCTGTGCAGGGATCATTCTTGATGTTGTGGAAGGACTTAAAAATTGTAGATATCACAGAGTGGTATTTCTTTATTTGTTTTGATTTTAGACCAATGCAAGAAGCCAGTTAGAAACCCAAGAACAAAATCAATGACAACATGGAAATCAAAACAAAAAGCAAAATATATATTGTGTTCATTACATGATAATTGATGTGAGTTAATACAAGGTAGAAAGAATGAAATTAGGTCAATGTCAATGGTTTTCATGATCTCCGCTGAAACTGGATTTCCTATCGTCAGAAGTTATGTACAGTAGTTGTATGAAATATAAATATCTTCGACTTCTGATGAATCATTTTTCTACGTAACCCATTATCCGAAAAAAATTGAAAAATACCGTTTCATGGTTTTTATTTTTTCTTCAACAAAAATTATTAGTTTTTCACAATGTTTTTTTGAAAACATATAGATGATGTTTACAAACAACATAACAGTTATTCACATATACTGACAAATTGTTCTATAGTAATCTCTCTCTCGTTTCGCAACGTTAAAAAAATGATTCAAGACGAATTCAATCATTCTAGTTTCTTTACTGCAATTGAGCCATTGGAATGCCTCTACATATGATGTTGCCATCGAATTTTATCTAGATGGTTTAGATATGAACAATTATGCAGCAGATAATATGATTCTTTGTCGTTATAATCTATATGCACTTTCGAATTACAGTAGGTCTAGTTACAGCGGACATTAAACAGCATTCTGCTGACATCCCAATACTGACACGTGGTACGAATACAATGATTCACACCAATTTCACCAAAATCGCTTCTGAGTGGAGATGCATACATACCCTTTTATAAAAATGAGGATTCGAGTTCGCACCTCTGAGCGTTTTGGGAAGTTATTTTTGAACTGTTATTTTTAACGTTATAATGAAATAATTTATATGGTTTAAAATATTATCTCAAATGATTATGTTAACTAGTTTATTGATCTAATATTTTTTTCTGAAAAAGGGTTGGTTGGGCAACGGGATCATTTTATTTTCATAAACAATTGTATTTTTGCCGACGTTTCGAATTTAATTGAATTCTTCTTCAGGACTCAAAAAGTAGTTTTTTTGTGTTGATAATATTACTATTGTAAAATCATCAGACATATTAGATATATATTCAAAAAATAAAAATAGAAAACATTGCAGCAACAAATTTCCGAGACAACACCAACACAAAACGACACAAACAAATATTCCGTTTTGTGTTGTCTCGGAAATTTGTTGTTGCAATGTTTACTATTTTTATTTTTTGAATGTGTATCTAATATTATGTCTGATGATTTTACAATAGTAATATTATCAACACAAAAAACTACTTTTCGAGTCCTGAAGAATAATTTAATTAAATTCGAAATATCGGCAAAAATACAATTGTTTATAAAAATAGAATGATCCCGTTACCCAACCAACCCTTGTTCAGAAAAAAATATTAGATCAATAAACTAGTTAACATAATTATTTGAGATAATATTTTAAACCATATACATTATTTCATTATAACGTTAAAAATAACAGTTCAAACTCGTATCCTCCTTTTTATAAGAGGGGATGTATGCATCTCCACTCACAAGCGATTTTGGTGAAATTGGTGTGAATCATTGTATTCGTACCACGTGTCAGTATTGAAATGTCAGCAGAATGCTGTTTAATGTCCGCTGTAACTAGACCCACTGTGATTCGAAAGTGCATATGGATTATAACGACAAGGAATCACATTATCTGCTGCATAATTGTTCAAATCTAAACTATCTAGAGGAAATTCGATGGCAACATCATATAAAGAGGCATTCCAATAACTCAATTGCAGAAAAGAAACTGGAAAGAGTGAATTCGTGTTGAATTATTTTTTTAACGTTGCGGAACGAGAGAGAGATTACTATAGAAAAATTTGTCAAGTGTATGTGAATAACTGTAAATAGTAGTAAATAGTAATATTACCAACACAAAAAAACTACTTTTCGAACCCTGAAGAAGAATTCAATTGAATTCGAAAAGTCAACAAGAAAACAATTGTTTTTTTAAGGAAAAATTGATCCTGCTACCCAACCAACCTTTTTTCATTAAAAAAAAAACAGTCGAACAAACTTTGATGAAAGATGAATTCATAAAAAAAAAGTGTTTTTCCTGAAAAATAAAAATTCTCTCTGTACTTCGTAGTGATTTTTTTGTTTTAAACATAAAGTTGGTAGTTTTGAATTGTTTTCCTCAATGGTACGCGAGCAAGAGAAAGTAGGCGTTATAGCCCACTTGAAATATGATATGCTATCTCTTGCCTCAAATTAATATCTCACTCGCATTTCATTCCCAGAATACAAGGCTAATGGCCACAGCAGTCGAAGCCGCTGAGAAAAAGAGAAGAACAGAGTCCTGATATGTCAAAATGCCCGGACTGAACCAATGACGTCATAATATGTACTGGCCATTGAAGAGAGAACAACTGAAACGACAACCAAATCGGAAGATATTCTCGTCTTGGCATTTACGTCAGTCATATAATTAACGTCAGGATGTTTTCGTATTACATGTTTCCATTGCTAAAATTTTGGATCACAAGGTGCTGTGACACAATGGCCAAGACGTTGTATGATCCGCAGATGAAATACATGTAAAAGAGACGTCACAGCCAGTCCATATTATCATCATGTATATGGACTGAACCTCGCAGAACCTTATTTTCTTGGGGTAATCAATGGAATTATTCAACTTTCTTGACATTACTGCAAAAAGTAGTTTAGTATTTTCGTGCCCTTATTTGGCAAGCAATTACTGCCAATATTCAATTTTCAAGGTGGAATCCATAATGAATGCCATTAAAAAAACTGCCAGTCACTATCGATGTGTAATATTCAAATTGGATTTTGCATAATTGAACGTGTTATCGGTTTGATTATTTATTATTCAAATGATTGAACTCTCCCAGTATCTCGAACTTGTTTAACACATTTCTTCTCGATACCGTAGATTCTGTTGTTTTTTTCTATCGAGATTCAACTACTCCACGCACATATGAAAATCAACAAGATATGTTTTTTCGTTAACCAGCTATCCCACCCCCTACGAACGATAACCCTCAGAAGTCAAAACTTCTGCGAACTAAGGATTACCGAGGTCTTATCTTTTAACGTATGATTCCTAACACAGGTTGGACGATAGCGAGTGAAAATCGGCGTTCAGCCTGGGGCTTGAACCCTCGACTCACACATCGGCCGATTGAGAGAGTGAACAAAGCACCCACGTCGAACCGCCCGGCTACCGACCGACCAATGTCGAAGTTAATTAGAACCACTCGAGCTGAGAATTAATTTTGAAATGCCATTCCTAGTCCCATCGAGGATAAATTACGAAAGTCCTATAGAAATTATTTCATACAGTTTTTTGTATGTTTAACCTTCCACAAACTGAGAATCAACAAAACTAAATCAATAGAGAATCTGCTGAAGTGTAATGAAGGCAAACGGAGAATATCACCCCGAAAATATAAACCACTGGAGAGTCAAATTAGTCAGTAACTTGTCAAATACATAAATTTTCTCTACAAATCGAATGATCAATATAACAGTTGAAAGTTCTACACTTAGCTTTCTTTAAATCATTGACGTTTCGGAAAATAATCCTTTTTCGTTTTCAAAACCCAATAATCCACGTGTGAATATCGCGTCAATTGCATTATCAGAATAAAATAGTGGCTTCGACAATCCCACAAAAATAGCTTGGCGGGTGATAAATAGTATAACACACTCTTCTACAACTATGAAAAGAATTTATTTAATACATGAAAGTGAGGTTGTGACTGATCCTTAAAGAATATCCTGCCTTTTCAATGAATTTTTTCATCACTACCCCTATCAAGATAATTGGGGAGATTTACAAATAATGAACTGTTATCTCTCCTAACGAATAAACTTAAGAATAAAAGTTCTTCTGGACCCGATGAAATCCCAATGTTCTTGATCAGAAAACGTTTGCAATACATTATTTATCCTTTGACTTACCTAGTAAATCGGTCCTAC
>WOGL01000215.1:0-17191 GCA_015342145.1 Leptinotarsa rubiginosa | reverse complement strand
TGTTAACGAGACGACCAATGAACCAAGTTTCCGAAAACTTTGATTACAAAACCAGTCGTAGACTTTCTTGTGTTTATATCACTGGCCCAATCAGCGTCACTGAAACCTTCAAGAATATGAGATGAATTAGATTGGTTCGCTAATTTCAAGTATTCAGTCTTCTTCAGATATCTAAGTACACGTTTCAAATGAGTCCAAGTCTCCTGTGTCGATTAAGATTGGAAGCGACTCAGATACGATACCAAAAAATAAATATCTGCACGAGTAGTCACAGTAGGATAGGATAAATAGCCAATAAGTTCACGATACGGCTTCAAGTCGATAGATGTACCTTCTCCAAGTTTCAATTTTGAATTGTGTTCTATAGGAGTAGGTTTCACTTCACATTCAGACATGTTGAACTCGTTCAGAAGTCTCTCAATGAAACTGGTTTGGCTTAGTTTCAAAATTTTATTTTCAAAGTCACGTTCAATGTTCATTCCCGAGAAAAAATTGGTTTCGCCCATGTCTTTCATATCAAAATTTGTAGATAATGGTGATTTGAAATTGTTTATTTCACTCATGTTATTACCAATAAGCAATATGTCATCAACATAAACAAGAATGTATAGTACAGGTACAGGAATGTACAAGTAATTTTAGTCACTTTAACAAATAAGCATTCATCAGACTAACTTGTACTGAAACTTTCTTTCGTCAACACATTCGAAAGACTTCGATACCATTTCCTGAATGACTGCTTCAGACCATACATTGTCTTGTTAAGTTAACATACCTTTTATCCTTGACATTCTGGTGGTTGCTTCATAAAAATTGTCTCTGTGAGCTTTCCGTTCAAAAACTGATAAACTGATAAAACTATTCTAAGGGTACTTAACTTGGATACAGGAGAATAAGTTTCAGTGAAATCCAGGCCTTTTTTTTTGTGGACAGCCTTTAGCAACTAGACGTGCTCTGTATCTTATTATTTCTCCAAATTCATTTCTTTTTAATGCCAAAACCCATTTACAGTCAATCGGCACTCTATTGGGTGGTAAATCCACTAATATCCAGGTATTGTTTGTTTCAACGCTTCCAGTTCTTCCTGAATATGATAGTGGTGGTCAAGTGACTATTGGTTGGTATCGACTTCTATAAGGTTGGCAATAGAATTAGGTAAGAAGAAACCCAAATATACCCAACATTTATTTGATATAAATAAGTGAATGTCGATGAGAAGGTATCATGTATCATAGTGAGTTAGTCTTTGTGAGTGTTGAGTTATTATATTTTCTCAGGGTGATGTTTTTGAATCTGATACATGTATGCATCTCAGCATTTAATGCATATGCATAATACAATTCATCCTGATCATCATCATGATCTAGTGTATAGCCATTATGCCTATCCTTCTTCGAGCATTTTCATTTACATTCTCTTCTCTAATTTTTGAGATTTCCTTCTGTGGAATGTTTTCCTCTATAAAATTTTCTACTGAGTCAGTTCTGTTGTTTGGGTCAGTATTACAATGATCATTATTTTCCAGACTTTTGAATGGTGTAATTGTCATAGGTTTATAATTTTCATCAAAACTGACATTCCTTGAAACGATTATCTCATTTGTTGACAGATTCCATAGCCTGTAGCCTATGGTGCTCTATCCGACCATCAAATGTTTGATACTTTCAACATCAAATTTATCTGTTTTATACTCTGGGATTAGAGGGTAAGCAGGAGATCCAAAAACTCTCATCTTTTGAACATTTCGTTTTATTGAAAACCACAATTCCGCTGGGGTTTTGTCCTTTTGAGTATGGTTTGATTTATTTACAGAACGATTCATAATGAAAGCAACAGTCCGGAGAGCTTCTCCCCAAAGGGTTTTAGGTACATTACTGTCAGCTATCATAGTTCTTGCTTTATCTAGTAGTGATCTATTAAACCTCTCGCTAACACCGTTTTCTGAGGGTTATAGGGTATACTTGATTCCATCTTAATTCCAAATTAACTACAAAAATTCTCGAATTCATTTGACGTAAGTCCCCTCCATTATCTGTTCGTAATCGTGATATTCTGCTCTGGAATTGTACTTCCACTTCAGCTTTATATTGTTGAAAGCATGAAAATACCTCACTTTTGTTCTTCAACAAATAAACAACAACAAAATGTGTAAAATCATCAATAAAAGTTGTGAAATATTTATAGCCTTCTATGGTTTCTGGCTTTAAAGGTCCACATACATCAGAGTGGATCAGTTCTAAGGGTCTACTTGATCTTGGTTTATCAATAGTTGGATAAGGTAATCAAGACAAGTTTCCTTGTACACAAGGTTCACAAAATTTGAAAATCTTGTTTCTATTAACTTGGGATTCCTTCCACAATTTGTTTGTCTGATATCTGTTTCAAAAGGTCTTTATGTGCGTGTCCATATCTTCTATGCCATAATAATAAATCTGACATGTTGGCAATGTCTACAGTGCTTGCTAAAACAGGATTCCTAGGTGTGAACGGCAAGTCGATTTCAAATAACTTTCTATAGCGGTGAACTTGCAAGCACAATTTGTTTTTTGAGATAACAGCTTTTCCTTGACTGAAGGTTACTGTAAAACCTTTTCCTTCAAGTTTTGATACACTCATTAGGTTAAATTTCACGTTTGGTACATATAACACCTTGTTAACATTAATAACTGAATTGTTAAAGGTCATTTTAATATTTCCAGACTTAGTAGCAGTAATTGTGTGTTTGTTCTTGGCTACAGCAATTTCTATTGGCACTTATAAGGGTTCTAAGTCTGTAAAATAACGTTCATTGTTAACCATATGCTCTGTTGCTCCAGAGTCTAACAGCCACTTTATTTTATTCCCGTTTGTGACCACCTTTTCCACAGTTATGACATTTGTAAGGAAAGTTTTGCTTTTGGGTTCCAAACGCTAAAGATTGTGGTATCTTTGCACAACATTCTTCCTTTTATTATGCTCATCCAGTAAACGTGCCTTGAAAAAGTCTAATGTCAATTTGCTCTGATCTATAGTCTCCAGTGCAGCAACGACTGCTTCAAATGATTTGGGTAAGCTCAACAATAAATGGCAAACACAATCAGTATTCTCTACTTGTGCACCTGAATCTTTGAGTTCCCTGATAATTTTATCAAAACTCAATAAAAACTGGTTTATATCATCGGATTCATTGCACTTCATCGTTAGAAATTTTTGCGGATAAATAATTGACTGGATATAGTTTTTCTCCCAAAAATATAGTCTTCAATGAATCAAAGATTCCCTTTGCAGTGGACTAATCTTTAATGTATTCCAGTTGTTCATCAGCAATGGGGTTGATGATGATTGCTTTGCATTTCTTTTCTTCCTTATTCATGGATTGTATAACCGCAGCATCTTTTCCTAGAGTCAAAGTACTTAGTTCTACTTCAATGTACTTTTTAAGATCATGTTGATCCAAAATCTCCTCCAATCTGAATTTCCAGCTTCCAAAGTTTGTACCATTGAACAAACGCGAAATTTGTCTTCCACCTAATTAATCTCCTAATAGTCCTAATATGTTTAAAATGCACTCTGCAGTTTATATTTCATGTTTCTTGGAATATTCTCATAAAAAAGTGATGTATATCTGACTAAACTTCAATGTTTCTGTAATTACTTTTTTTTTAGTAACAAGAACTAGGAATCCAGTAGAACGTCAATATGGCGTGTGGAAAAGGTTTCCTGTTTTATCATTAGGGCTTTGACTTAAATCAGAAACTGCACAAACAGTCATTGTTGCTGTTGGAGTGTTGCATAAAGCCGGAATTATTAAGCCGGAATTACATTATTATGTTGTGGTGTGTTGTGATGCTCTCTGACGTGACGGCAAGTGTGCAGACTATTCTGTTGTGTCGGGGCGCGCTCTGACCACAGAACTATAACTTGGAGAGCATCTACAATGCTTTCCTCCGCTTCGGATAGTGATATTCAAGAAAATCTTGCGTGTCTGCTAATGTAAAGTTTACTTGAAAAGAAAGGAAAAAAGAGAAAATATTGGGTTCATCCAATAAATGATCTGAGAGGTAGTCGAGGCGAATATCATTTTACTAGTGATGAAGAAAGATTTCATCAATATTTCAGGATGTCAAAAAATCAATTTGAGTAGAGTACCTATGATAGAAAATGATATTAAAAAAAGGCAAACCCGTGCACAAATAAATGCAAACGACTATTCTCTAGCTAGCTAGTTAACGCGTCAGATTAGAAACATTCTAGTGTGGAGTGTTCTGACGAGTCATAACCCCACCATCGTTCTGACGCCGATCGGGAATCGACCGATCGCCGTCACGACAGATCGCGTCCCGACACACTGTACTTTAGTAATATAATTCTAAACATACTAAATGTATGGATACGATATACTTGTGGCGCGTCACGACACACCACGACACAATAATATAATTGCGCCTTTAGAGTCGCTTAGGGTCGGCATATCTTGGGCAAAAGCTAATGGACTCTTACCTACCAACCGTTTTCAGTGCAAAAAGGATTGTCTATAACGCTTAGTTGAAGCAACAAAGCTAAGCACTATCAGGTTGCTAAATTGATATATGTTTTTGCTAGAGACAGCAAATATAACGAAATTCATTTGGAGGCCATAGACGTCATTTCATCCGGCAAAAGTCTTGGTCAATGGACAAAATGAGCTTGGTAAGTAAAGCATAACCTTACTTAACCCAATTTAACGTTGCCATGAAATGGTAGTAGACTTGTTGGCTTCTCTTCAATAGTAAGTCGGCAGAATGTGTGGTCCTGATGTTGTCGTCGAGATAGACGAATCGATCTTTGGCTATCAGAAATACAACATGAGTCACCTGTGGACAGTGTGTATTCGACATTATCGCAAAATATTGCACCAACAATTACTTCTCAATGTCACCACCATTTAGACTGACAGCTAGGCCAGCTACATAACTGGCTGTATGATCCAAGCCACTTTAATCCCGAACATTATTTCGTCGGTAAGTAAAATCTAAGCTAACCTAACCTAATCTAATCGAACCTAACCGACCTAACCTAATTTCACTTAGCTGGGGATAGCACTAATCAACAGCGAAATGAATCGCATTGGCAGTTTTCATTGCCAGCCAAACTTTTTATCCTTCGATTCCGTAACTTAAAATTGGTTTCAATCGACTTACCTAGTCGAGTAGGTACTTTCAGAATATGTAAACATATCGAAATTTTCGAGGGTCTGTCAAAAATGAATTGCAGCGAGAAATGATTTCAACCCAGGCGACTTATCCAAAAAGAGGTTGTCTTTCACCATAATGAATAGCAGGATATTACCTATGTGGTTTAGTAGATGAAATCATTACATAACATAACACGTTGAAATAGTTTCCATTTTTAAAGCTGGGAACATTGTTTTTTTGACAAATTCATAGAAAATATATTTTCGTAGACAGCCTTACTGAAATATCACGGTCTGTCGAATTTTTTTTAGAAATTTTCCACTCTTCCATTCGTGAATAATGAAAATATGTTAGAACTGACCGGTACTTGATAAAAATCCGTTATGACGTATTCAAAAAAGCACTTCATTGTGAGATTTCCACTTAACAGTTAACAAAACCGCGACACGTGTTATAAGAAAAAATGTTATCCAGATTGGTACTGACGAGCCCTAAGGCAAGTGTCTTACGGCGAAACATCGATGATTATTAGTGAGGATATCAGTGTTCCATGTAAGTGAAGTTTTTACCTTCCATTCAGTATATTGTGTAGAAATCCTGTGAATGATATCTTAATTGATTCCATAACGAATGTTTGGAATACAAACTGAGTAGAGAAAAGTGTTCATTTTGTGTAATTCAGTGTTCATATAAAAGTATTTGTTTCGAAATAATTTTTCTTTCGTGTAATTCAATGTTTATATGAAAATAGCTGTTTCAGGAGGGCTCTTGTTCCAGAGTCTAATCCGAAACTGATGCAAATTTCGAAATTTTTCATGAAGGCAAATATTTTCGGCTTTGTATGGAATTTATAAAAAAAAATATTTCATCCGTTAAACATATTGGCTATTGATAAATTCACAAATAATATATCGTCTACCAGCCAGCATCTAGCACCCACCAGCCACAAGCATGAGATCTGTAACTGATGAACAATTGTTATCCGCCGTAGTTTACGTTGAGAAGATTTATAATTTGTGTATTATAGAATAAATAATATTTCAGTTATGAAACTGTATCTTATTATGAATTCGGAACAAGTAAAATAATACTAGTCAATACAACGCTTCGAAAACAATTATATTACATCTACAGTAACAGTTTAAAGCATATTTCTTTGAAAACGTGTAAGGTTACCATTGGTCAGCTCCATTAGACATAATTGAAAATAAACTTGATCCGCTTAGAGACTGTTGCTCTTTGACACTGTTGTTCTATGATGAGGTGACAGGTGACAAAAATTCTAATGCGCATGACTACTAGTTTGACCTATGATAAGGATAAGATATTTGTTTACAATAATTTGAAAATTGATTTTTTTGAGTGGTGGTATATAAATATATTATAAAGTAATGTAACGAGTTAGAGCCAATTCAATAGTCGCAGTAGTCGGTTGTATACCCTTGTGAAAAGTGACGATGACTGGCTCATACCCAGAAATTAGTCGAAGTGTTTTTCGAAGCGCAATATAGCGGACAGTAACAACCGAATAAGAAAAAATAAATCAAGAAATCCTTGTGTAATGTATCGATATGTTTAGCAAATTACGAATTTACACATTGTCATCTAGCCGATGACATAGTTGTATCCTGGAACCAGAACCTACTGTGTTAGTTCTCGGGAGGGGTGTATATAATGAGATTCTTTCTCGAAATATTCAGTATCTTATATCTGAATACTGTATCTCTCTCCCGAACAGTTTTGAAATATTTATCGATTACCCCAAATAATAGTATATGTTTCAAATATTATTCACGTCTGAAACAGTCGTCAAAATATGAAACACAATGTTGTTTGAGTTGTTATTTATGGTCTTCATAGCTACACCTGACTTTCATCATCAAAGCATGGAATTGAAACTATCACCATGTTGGATGCTGGAGTTGTTTCGAACCCTATCTCCCACAGTCCTTTAATAACAAAAAAAATTAATGGTATGATACAAAATGTATTCATAACTGAATTCAACAAGAATCTCTTGATTTATCTTATGCAATACGGTTGGTACCGTCCGCCATACCTTGCGCTTCGAAGAACGCCTCGACTATCAAAAGTGCCTCTCTCCGTTTGAGCAGGTCGTTGCTTTAATCCATCCACATTGATAAATAATTGCGAATTGGCATTATTCAAGTTCAGTGTATCGTATACACGATTCAAACCTCCACAGTCACATCCTCGCATGGCGACTCGATCACTAAGGATACTACGTCTTCCCATAGATTGTACAAATCTTCTACCATTGCTGACTCCTTGTATACTGTAAAAGCTGAAAACCTTTCCAATGACTTTCATTTTCGAAGTTCGCGACAAATCCTCGAGAACGTTATCAGCTTCCAGGTTCTCCATTTTGTCATCGTCATTGAAGAGATCTGTCCTGACGAATATTTTACATTTTTGTTCTTCGGCGTTTTGCGTGTCAACCTTTCGTCCGGTGATTAGGTTAGGTTCATTTTGATTATCTTTTTGATATCACCATTTTGTTCGAAATGTTGTCCTGGCCCCTCATATTCCATTTGGAAATGCATACCTCCAACAAATACTTTTTTATCATCTGCAATAACAGTGTAATCCTCGAGAACGTTATTACATTCCAATGTTATGGAAGAGAACCCTTTTCTCAGGTTCTCCATTTTGTCACAACGTAACTGTGCGAAATGTGACTTGATATCATCACCAGTGAAGAGATCTGTCCTGACGAATATTTTACATTTTCGTTCTTCGGCTTTTTGCGTGTCAACTTTTTTTCCGTTGATTAGTTGGTCCATTTTGATTATTAACTGTTCGATCTCACCATTTGGTTCGGAAGGTTGTTCTAGCTCCTCATTTTTCGTTTGGAAATGCATACCTTCAACAAATACTTTTTCATCATCAGCATTAACAGTGTAATCAGTAGCATGCATTTGTGAATTCACAATTTGTTGATTTTGTTCTCCAACTGAAAGTATGCCTGGTGTGTAATCCATTATGTATACGTATGAATGAGTTAAATGAAATTATATTCAAAACCCAAACTGCACAAGAAAGTTGACAAGCATGAACTGTATCTTTGTAGCTCTCACTTTTATAGATGATATCCCATTAACATATTACCTGTAGAATCATAGACCAATTAGAATCATTCAAATTAATAGGTTGAACCTCTACTTATGGGCAAATGCTATGCAAAATTACCTGTATGATCCTTCATTATTATTTTCCAATTTAATATCATCAAAGAGACTATTCGAACCTGAAAATTGAGAATTGTTGAAAATAAAATATCAATTGCACAAAGTGATACATATAGTTTTCATTATTGTTTTTATATGATATAGGGATATATCAACGATGCCATAGCTGCTTCCCAATTTGATATAGAAAACTGTCCCAAATAAAAGCCGTGTTTCAAAAAATCCATCAGGGTACAAGGTGTTCAGTGAATGTGTGATTTACAAAGGTTGTCTTTTTTTAATGGGATATTCTATATATTTACACTCAGTTATTTGCTCCAAACTAGGTTTGACAATTTTGACAATTGATGTTACAGAATGAGGTCATTCAACACTATCCTTTTCACTCAATTAAAATGAGTAGCACTTTCTCAGGGATGATCAAAACTCGGGATCACTTCTTGATCAGTTTTTTTAGCATTCAAAAAATGTGTGGTTCGACTAATTGATTTCTATCGTGATTGTGTGAACAGTTATAGTGGAAAGTAAAGGAAGGCGGAAAAGTATAGAAATAACGACTCTAATAACCAGTGCTAGGAAAAGCGGGTAACAAAATGAAGACAAGCAATTCTGAGCTACACGTAAGTTACATCTTGGATGCCTTTCCGAACTTCAGTTAATTCTCATCTTGTACAAGAGCCAAAAACTCATCAGGTTCTCATTTTCCAGTGTCGTTGGTTTCTCATAGTTCCCCATTTCTTGACATACATCCAAATCACAGAAATATGAAGGAATAAGGACTGCACACTTCACAACATCATCACTTATTTTTATTCTCTTTCTTCAAATTTTGTAGGACACGCATCTTCCTTCCACCTTCTCTTGCAGCACAACAAATGAAAGGAAAACGAATGCAGAGTGTATCGACAGAGAAAAAACAAAGATAGCGTAACAAATATAATATCCAGCACCTAATGTGAAATAGCATAGGAAGAATTGCAAATTCAACGAAAATCATTGAACAAATTTGGAATCAAAAGTTGTCAGGTTATGACATATGATATTTTTGGATTCCTTAGGGTAAGGTTTCGAATCCGTCAAAAACAGGTCACTTCCGGTCGTCCCATTCCGATGATTTTGCCATCAATGAATTCGTTCAGATGTCAAAAAACATAATTGATTATTTTACGAAGCCACAAGGACCTCATGACCTATTTTCGCTATACTAGTCGCAACAGGTGGATGTGTGTCTCATTTCAAATGATTTCTTTTGTAGACTATAAAAAACATGATATCGAGCGCCTAATGTGAAACAGTATAGGAAGAATTGCAAAAAAAATCATTGAAAAGAATTTGGATCGTCACGTACAGCATGTCAAATGAAAAGAAAAGAAGTGCAGAATTCATCGACAAGGAAAAAACAAATATGGTGCAATATGTCAGAAGGACACTAAACCACATATTCGTTAATGATGACCGAGTCTCAACGTGCAGCACATCAAATAATGTGAAAATGAAAGCAGAATTCATCGACAGAAAAAAACAAAGATGGCGCAACATGTAAGAAGGGCACTAAGCCACATCTTCGTTAATAATAATCGGATCGTCACGTGCAGCACCTCAAATGAACGGGTAAGAAAAGCAAAATTCATAGACAGAGAAGAAAACAAAGATGGCGTAGTATGTCAGAAGGACACTGAGCGACATCTTCGTTAATGATAGTTGGATCTCAACGTGCAGCGCATCATATGAAAAGGAAACGAATGCAGAATTCATCGACAGAGGAAAAAACCGAGACGATGCCAAGAGGGCACTAAGTTGTATCTTTACCAATAATAGTCGAATTATCACTTGAAGCACTTGAAATAAAGGGGAAAAAAGCTGAATTCATGTGTTTGCGCTTCTCTATTCATACCCAAGGTCACATGGATCAATGTCAATGCTAAATCAAACAGCATACGGAGATATGCAGTTCTCAAAAGCGACGAAACAATGACTTATATTTTCTTTGATTGATTTTAAAATGTCATCACTTATACGTCCCGCATGGCGAAATGAGTTAGTTGTACCAATTGAAAGTGATAACGGTGACAAGTGCACCGATATTCAATATGAAAGTAAGTGATTTCAAGTTTGACTAATTTCCAAGGTTCATGTCAAAACTGCGAGCTGGCTAATTATGAAGTCCAACACGTCCAGTCCACAGATTAGGGTAGGTTATGTCAAAATAATAAAAAATAAGTTGGCGTATTATATGATGAAATATGATGAAAATTCAGCAAAAATATAAAGCGCTGAAACATCACTTTGGTCACTTCAACCGCAGCGTAAAACACGCATTTTTTAGACCCAATTTTTTTTTTCAAATATCCATATGATTTGCTATGTAACGTATCACGAAAATTTGTGTTGAAATAAGCGCATCTTCATCTCAGTACGTGTCAGTTTGAAGAAATAGATATTGGAAAGATTTATTCAGATGAATATTTGAAATTTGATTAATCAAATAACTTTCTCTCTGAAGAACAGAGCTGTTCGCTTAGGATATTGGTAAAAATAAGAAATCAGTCTATTTTGGTTGAATCATAATGATTCGTAACAGCGCCACCACGTAAAGGAGCAATGTTCTACATTTCGAGTAAATAAAAATTGCTTGTAGACTGTAATTAGCATCATGTTAGTTATGAGTGAGCGGTTAGTTGAACCGAAAAGGGGTATGGGTTTGAAAGTTTCTAACGTAAGAAGCAATCATTCATATTCATTTTATCATCCTCCGTCACCAATACCCTAGTTGTATACAATTTCGATCTGAGGCCTGGGTAATCAGTCATCGAAATTGCGTTATTCTCATCTTTCATCATTCCGAGAACTTTTTTATTTACCAAAGGAATGTTGAACTGACTATTGGACGGGCAATCTGGAGACATAATTGTGTCCCGGGAGACATTTACCAGAACCTACTGTGTAAGTTCACGGGAGAGGTGGACATAATAAGATTCTTTTTCGAAATATTCAGTATCAATTATCTGAATACTGTATCTCTCTCCCAAACAGTTTTGAAATATTTATCGATCACCACAAATAATAGCATATATTTGAAATATTAATCATGTCTGAAACCGTTGTCAAAATATAAAACAAAATGCAGTATGAGTTGCTTTTTATGGTCTTCACAGCTTCACCCAACTTTCATTATCAAAGCATGGAATTGAAACTATCACCACGTCGGATGCTGGAGTTGTTTAGAACCCTATCTCCCACAGTACTGTAATAACAAAAGAAATAGATAGTATATTACAAAATGTATTCATTATTGAATTTAACAAGAATCTCTTGATTCATCTTATCCAATACGGTTGGTACCGTCCGCCAGACCTTGCGCTTCGAAAAACGCCTCGACTACCAGAAGTGCCTCTCTCCGTTTGAGCAGGTCGATGCTGTAATCCATCCACATTGGTGAATAACTGCGAATTGATATAATTCAAGTTCAGTGTATCGTATGCACGATTCAAACCTCCACAGTCACATCCTCGCATGGCGACTCGACCACTAAGGATACTACGTCTTCCCATAGATTTTACAAATCTACTACCATTGCTAACTCCTTGTATACTGTTAGAGCTGTAAACCTGCCCATTGATTTTCATTTTCGGAGTTCGCGTCAAATCCTCGAGAACGTTATCACATTCCAATGTTATGGAAGAAAGCCCCCTTCTCAGGTTCTCCATTTTGTCGTAAGGCACCTGTCCTTCCACAATATTTTGAAATTGTGCGAAATGTGACATGATATCATCATTGAAGAGATCTGTCCTGACGAAAATTCTACATTTTCGTTCTTCGCCTTTTTGCTTGTCGTTGATTAGTTGGTCCATTTTCATTATTAATTGTTCGATCTCACCATTTTGTTCGAAATATTGTCCTAGCTCCTCATCTTCCGTTTGGAAATGCATACCTTCAACAAATACTTTTTTATCATCTGCATTAACAGTGTAATCAGTAGCATGCATTTGTGAATTCACAATTCGTTGATTTTGTTCTCCAACTGAAGGAGTGCCTGATGTGTAATCCATTATGTATACGTATGAATAAGTTAACTGAAACTATATTCAAAACTAAAACTGCACAAGAAAGCATGAACTGTATCTGTGTAGCTCTCACTTTTATAGATAATATTCCATCAGCATATTACCTGTAGAATCATAGACCAATTAGAATCAATCATATTAATAGGTTAAACCCCTTCTTATGGGCAAATACTATGCAAAGTTACCTGAATGATCCTTCATTATAAATTTCCAATTTAATATCATCAAAGAGACTCTTCGAACCTGAATATTGAGAATTGTTGGAAATAAAATATCAATTGCACAGAGTGATACATGTACGTTTAGTTTTCATTATTGTTTTTATATGATATAGGGATATATCAACGATGCCATAGCTGGTTCCGAATTTGATATAGGAAAATGTCCCGAGTAAAATCCATGTTTCAAAAAAATCTATCAGGGTACAGGGTGTTCAGTGAATGTGTGATTCACAAAGGTTGTCTTTTTTTAATGGGATATCCTATATATTTACACTCAGTTATTTGGTCCAAACTAGGTGGTTCGACAGTTTTTACAATTAATGTTACAGTCTCCTTTTCACTCAGTTGAAATGAGTAGCAATTTCTCAGGGGTGAACAAAATTCGGGATAACTTCTTGATCAGTTTTTTAAGCATTCAAATAATGTGTGCTTCGACTTATTGATTTCTATCGTGATTGTGTGAAAAATTATAGTGATAAGTGAAGTAAAGCGGAAAAGTATAGCAATAACGACTCTAATATTCAGTGCTAGGAGAAGCGGGTAACAAAATGAACACAAGCAATTCTGAGCTACCCGTAAGTTACATCTTTAATGCCTTTCCGAACTTCAGTTAATTGTCATCTTGTACAAGAGCCAAAAACTCATCAGGTTCTCGTTTTCCAATATCATTGGTTTCTCATAGTTCCCCATTTCTTGACATACATCCAAATCACAGAAATATGAAGGAATAAGGTCTGCACAGTTGCCACCATCATCACTTATTTTTATTATCTTTCTTCAAATTTTGTAGGACACGCATCTTCCTCCCACCTTCTCGATAATTGCATGTCAGATATGGTGTAAGAAGAAATACAAGAACTTGCATAATTATTCATTACATATTTGGTGAAAATTATATATTTCGTAATGAATCATAATACAAGAAATATTATCAACTTATCAGGTTTCGAACTCTTCGAATGATATTTCTGTTGCTTCGTAATGAATCACAATACTATAAACATGAGTCATATAATGTTTCCAGGTAACGAATATTTCAGTTTCAAACGTATTGAGTGATATTTCAGTTGTTCATCTCTGCAGTCAACAAACGAATCAGTTGATCCAGAGAAATCTCCGGAGAAAATGACTGAATAATATCGGATACTCAACAAATATTATCAATCGGGTATTTTGATAAAACTCTATATCATCATGAATCCATGGAAGACCCATGATATGCTTTAGCACTTGTGCCATAAAAGCTAATTATTGGATCATATAGAAACTCATCTTTGAAATGAACCAAAACTGAATTTGTAACTGGAATATTGAATTGGTTACCGATATGGTAATTGGATATTTCAAACTTACTTATGATAATTTTGTTCATCTCTGCAGTCAACAAACGAATCAGTTGATCCAGAGAAATCTCCGGAGAAAATGACTGAATAATATCGGATACTCAATAAATATCATCATTCGAGTTTTTTGATAAAACTCTATATCATTATGACCCATGGAAAACCCATAATATTTTTTAGAACTTGTGCAATAGAAGCTAATTATTAGATCATATAGAAACTCAACTTAGAAATGAACCAAAACTAAAATTGTGACTAGAATATTGAATTGGTTACCGATATGGTAATTGAATATTTCAAACTTACTTATTTTAATTTTGTTGACCTCATTGAAATTGTCTGTATTTACTTTTAGAATGATGGAGTCGGTATCAGTGTAAAGAGGTATTCTCACCAAATTGTTGTTTGATACATACCTACATAGAAAAAATCCTACATAACAGTTTTAGATAATTCTCATATAGAAAATCCCAAATTTCATGTTTATTTTTATTTCAAATTGTAATACAATCCGACAGATATAGAGCGAGAACACACGGTAAACAAATGTTCACTCTAGCTATCGTGCAAAACAAAATATAAAGACGTAATTTTCATGATCAAAAATAAAGAAAGAAAATAGAAATGTAAAGAAGAAGATACAATATTTGTATTACATATTTTTCTCAAAAAATAGGCCGGTTCACATACACACTGAAGAACTGCAACATCAGCTTTTTCTGACCCAATAATTCAACAAAGAATGAACAATAACATTCTCGTCTGGCTGATTCGAATTGTCTAACTAATAACTGATTACACATCATAGACAGCCAGGTTGGTAGCCAGGCGGTTCGACGTGGGTGCTTTGTTCACTCACTCGAATTGACTACCGTGTTGGTCGGTGGTTCAAGCCCCAGTTTGAACGATCGATTTTCACTTGCTATCGTCCAATCCGTGTTTGGAATCACACATTAAAAGGTAAGACCTCATTAATTCTTATCGCACAAGTTTCGACTCCTGAGGGTTGTCTTTCGTAGGGGTACGACAGCTGTTAACGGAAAAACAGATAATGAAACAGATCTTCGAGTCGCCGTGTTTCTCCACCCATTTCGATAGTGGTATGTTACATTCGGCCACACTACTATTCCGCTTCATGTTGAAGGGAAAAGAATCAGATGTCTCAAAAAAAAGGATACAAATGTAACTGTGACATCTTAAGATCAATTGACTCTGTCTGCGAACTCACATTTTTATAATCTTGTTCACTATCTGAGTGAGGAGCAAATACATCATTTCGAACAATATGGCGAGATCGAACAAATTATAATCAAAATGGAACTTATTACTTAACTATATCTGAAACTAGATGCTAAATTTAAAGTGGTGAATACCTACAGCATTTCAACTCAGCAAGGTGTGCATCGTTCTTTGAAACAGAAAATAGGTTCATTAGCTTTAGGATAAATTACAAAATATTGTGAATGTGATTTGTGTGGGGTCCTGCTATAGGCTTCTGCTTCTTCAGGGCTAGTAGGTTGTGTGTGTGGTGTCTTGTTTAATGATGTCTAGTGTAGTGTTGTTTTAGTTGTCACGTGTTCCTCTTGTTTTTTGTTTTTCCGTTGCTCCGTTAGAGTGGTCCGGATCAGTTGCAGTAGTCACTGGAATGTGGGTACGAGTTGTAAGGCCGGGGGTGAATGACTTCCAATTTCAGCTCCTTCCGAAACGTAGCTGTCCGCTATCTGATTCCTAGTGGATCTTCCATTGTTCCCAGGAGTCTTGCTGGGGGAAATGGGAGCTTCTTCCTAGGATTCCTTCTGGCTCCTCCATGGGGAGTCCAAGGTGTTGTCAGCGAGTTGATGGCATCGGCGTTATTACTGCTCATCGTTCTTGTCGCATATCGTCCTTGAAATTCCTGGAATCGTAGGTTGATAGGTGTATTGTTTACTAGGTAATATAAGTTTTGAGATGAGTATCGGTAAAGGAGGTTGTGAATGTTACGTAGGATTCTTCTCTCGTTAGTTAGGATACGGTGGGATAGTCTCCAGATAAGCGTACAGAATATCATCTCTGATGAAAGTTTTATATGTATGTAGGAGAGATTTACTGTCGCACCTCCCGAGCTTGCCTCTCAGTGCTTTTAGGAGGTTTGCTCTTTTCCGGACTCTGACGGGAATTTCTCTCAGGTCGACCTCCCAGTTGAGAGTCCTCGTGAAGGTGACCCCCCAAGTAGTACACCGAATGAAGTATGAGGTTTTCTCCTAGGTATCTGAGGTTCGAGTTATCAGGATTTAGTTTAGGGCAAGTAGTGGTGTGAGGATGTCTGAATAGGATAGTTTGGGTTTAAGTGGAATCAATTTTGATACGCCACTTGTTGCATCACTGCTCGAAAAGGTCGATCATGTTTTGTGCTTGAATTTGCAAGCTGCGAGTGTTGAGGGCGGAAGAGTAGAGGATAATATCATCGGAATACTGGAGGATTTTCTGGGTAGTTGATATGCCATAAGCGTGAATTAGAAATAAGGAAAGAACGAGGACTGAGCCATGGGGAACACCGGATTTGGGAGAAACGGGAGAGGATAAGTCGACACCGACTTCAACGCGGATTTGTCGGTTAGATAGGTAGGAAGCTACTAGTCATACTAGTGGTATGGGACACGAATTTGGATAAGCTTCCACATCAGGCACATCGTGATTATTTTTTATCAATTCCACCCTAGAATCTTTTGGAACAACTATTTTCCAATCAAAACTTTCATCTGATAATTCTGGATATTTATTTTTGAAACGCTTGAGAAGAGTATTGTTTTCAATTCTCCATAAATGAAAAAGAATGGGGTTTTCTGAAACTTTTTTTTAACATTTTTTTATACCAGTTATCAGTAGTGTTTTGATAGAGAGGAGAAATTATCTTTACTTCATCTATAATGGGTACTGCGCAAGATAAAGTATCTGGTACGACATTATCTTTTCCTTTGCGGTGTAATATGGTGAAATCGTACTGTTGCAACTTAAGATTCCACCTTGCCAATCTGCCCATAGGGTCATGAAGATTGTTGAGCCAAATAAGACTGTGATGATCTGTATAAATTTTGAATTTAGTGCCTTCAATGTACGGACGGAATTTTTCTACTGCGATTACTACTGCCGCGCATTCTTTCTCAGTAACTGTCCATTTTCTTTCACTGCGATTCAATGACCTACTTATGTAACTAATGACAT
>WOGL01000214.1:0-17214 GCA_015342145.1 Leptinotarsa rubiginosa | reverse complement strand
ATATAGGGGATGATTATGTAATCAGGGGCTTACAAAATTTCGTGTTCACAACCAAATTGTTCTACTCAGTATGTCGGACAAAGTGTTAGGAAAATCAAAAAAAGAGTTCTCTAACATGTTAAACTAATTAACAATTCCAGAAGTCTACACTTAGATGACTTTAACACTAACAGTTCGTTCTCTAATCACATCCTCAATTACAACCATAGTTTTGATATTGATTCTGATGTAAATATTTCACACGTTTGCCAAAAGTGTTAGGAAAATCAAAAAAAGAGTTATCGAACATGTTAAACTACTTAACAATTCCAGAAGTCTACACTTAGATGACTTTAACACTAACAGTTCGTTCTCTAATCACATTCTCAATTACAACCATAGTTTTGATATTGATTCTGATGTAAATATTTTACACGTTTGCGACAAGGCACTTTACTTAATTTACTTGAAATTTTTGAAATCAACTCTGCCATTAATAATCCTAATGTTATATCCCTTGATGAACAAGTACAGTTTGATTGCCAAAAGTTTTTCAACTCTCTTAATTTTAACTAAATTTCTCTGCCTTGATCTTCCATAAACCCTTATTTTTTCCTTTTATTAGTATGGTTGTACAGTTGTTTGGTAGTCAGTTCCAGTTGCTTGACACCATTTCTTCATTGGTCAACAGAAGTCTCGTCTGGTGGTGCTGATCCGAACAATTGTTCTTCCAACCTTATTGACTCACATTGGAACTCATAGGATTATTTTCTCAAATTTTTGAAACGAAATGGAATGTATAGATGGCATGAGATCTGTTTGCTCAGAACATGAGTCGATATGTATGTGGTGGTCCTTCTCCTGTTGGGTTCTGTGTTTGCAAATCTCTTGTCATTGTTCCATGTCATCTAGAATTCATTTCGTTATATATTTTTGACAGTTGATTTTCCTTTCTCATTCAATTCAGTCCAGATATCTTTCGTTATACAGGGTGTAACTGAATAAGTGTAAAACATTCAAGGAGGTGATTCCTCGTCGAAAAAAAGATAAGATCTTCCATATAAAGAAATTTCATTGAAGCACTAAAGAAGTTATGATATTGAAATCAACCTGACGTTTTGTACTACCAAAAAGACACTTGGCCAGAAATTTATTTGGTTCACCCCATGGTTGTAAGGGGTGGAAAACACAACCCCTAAAATTTATTTCCAATGAACTTTTTGTCTCATCATCTGTTTAGCATTTAAAAATTTATTTCCGATTGCCTGTTTCATTCCAAACAAAAAATGTCTCTTGGGTTTTTTGCCCAAAATAAACCAGTTCGCAGCAAAAAATTATGATTCAAATGACAGAGACCTGTAAGAAGGCCTGTTGGACATCGTAGTTCATCCCTACTGTAGTCCAACAATTATACTTATTATACTATACTGCCATACTTTCCTAACTGCCATTCTGAATAATTATGTGAGATCACCACCGAGTATCTCAAGAAAAATATGAGATGCATACAAATCTGTAAAGTGTCAAATTGCAATGAATATGGAAATCTGAACAAAATTTAAAAGTTGAGTTGAGTCGTTCCTCGAAAGTAACGAATTAACTAGAGGAGTATCAAAGTTAAGGTTAATCTAAATTACCTTGGCTGGAATCCTGAAAATTATTACCAAAGTTGCTGATCTGACAAAAGTGATATTTTGCATAATGTCATCAGGACAATCAATTATTATTAATGAAGTAGACTATTTTTCCATTTTTGACAATATGAAAAATATTATTAAAATCAGCTGTTCTGAAATCCTTTACCTCTTGATAGAATATTGAATGATTGTAGGTAACTGAGTCACTAAAAAATTTGGTAGGGAATTATAATTTTCTAGTAAAGAACAGAATAGGAACATGACTCTGAATATTATATCTGACTGATAAATAACGGTACCTGGCGGTGAGTTTCCGTACATCAGTTACCTGAAGTTTCAGTATTGTTTTTTAATGATACATTTATTATATATTTCTACTTTTCGTGTTGTTTTTCCTGTTGTTTGACCATATAAGTGCCATTTCAAAGTATAAATAAATGGGTGATTTTGAAAATCTGCATATATTTATAACTACGATTGTCGTCAGGGTCGTTTTTCAATATGAATTTCACTTTACGACTATAGTAGAGATTTGCTTTTGTTTTATCGATATTGTGAGCGATTATGGTGTGCTATCAGCAGTGTGCTGTTTTCAGAGAGCCGGAGCAAGAGGCGACATCTTACGCCGGCTATCACCTAGCCTATGAAGTGAAAAAACTCATGTACGCTTAGCAAATACTTACACTTTTACCTAAATTTATGTGTTGTTGCTTGCCTTGCTTGATTGTTCAACCGTACCTCAAGGACGTAGTGTGGTTTTGTTAGTGGCCTATGGAATGTTCCTTATTTTATATAACAGAAATTTCCTTTATAACCCTAAAAAAATCTGTTAGTTTCATAGATTTTTCGCGGGAATTTCAAAGTGTTCGGCAACATCGCAATCAAGGGTTTTATTGCAAACTATTGCAATTTTATCTCTAATATATCGTTTTTGGAATGGCAAAATACACTTATAATGAATCATTGAATGAAAATAAAAGTCTAGAAGATAACCAGTGTCAGTATTTTTTTATCAATGTTTATTTCTTCAATGTTCGTGGAAAACACTGCAGTTTGTGTCATTTACTTTTTCTGAAATCAATGCATTCTTCCTTTATTTGAAAGATTCTCACTGTTTTCGTATAAAGATGGAGAAATAGAAAGCCAGAACCTTTCTTTCACTTCGCATACACTTTCGCTTGAAAAAAGCATGTTTTTAACCAAGCGGGTAGACGTAATGTAAATTTTTTCCGCACAGTTCAGTTCAGCTCCCGATCCATGTTAGATTTCCATGTTTTAACGACGACATTGTAAACAGACACTTAATGATAATTCAATTTTTATTAGATAACGACTTTCAGTACCTCAAATATGAAGCGAGTAAAACATTGTTTATGAACGCAATCATCCTGTGTATACAGTATGTGAAACATTGAGATCTCATTGAAATGTTTGATGATGAAGAAGTGAGAAGAATATACTGCCTGAGAATATACCGAGCGATTCAGAAGTTATTCCAAAAATGACGTGGAAAAATTGATCCATTCAATCGTTTCCATTTTCCCTGAAAACCCATATGGAAAGTCTATTTTCTTGTGGAGATGTGTTGAGCAACTAGTTTGCAGAACATCTATCAATTTGTCTCGAATTTGAAATGTAACTACTTTATCTCAAACTTCTGATGGAAGTTCGATGTAAAGCACACTGTATATACCAACCGAATTGTTTATTCCTTCACAGCCAGTTTTTCAAGACACCTTGTATAGTATATACGAAGTCAATTCGAATGACATGAAAACTAAATAGTTACCGAACGTCGGCAGTTTCTTTGTATGGCATGGGCAGCGTGGTATTCATACGAGGTCTAGTCATTATTTTTATGTGGGAGGTTTTATATGGTGAATTATCAGTCCTGGTATATTAGTCTTGTATTTAGCTGTTCGGATTGACTTCGTATGGACTATGCTTCTTCCATTGTGAATGATCGAGTAGCAGATGGAAAAACCCGGAGCATCAGCTTGACACTTTTTCTGCGCAGAGCACTCTTCATTTCGCTTCAGCTGCCAATGAAATTAAATAAATTTCTTCCAAGCAATCTCAGCCTCAGCTATCTGCTGATAGCTCATCTAAAGAAGTGATGCGCATTTCGCAATAGGATGGTATTATGACACAGTGTTTACTTGTTATTCATTATTAAATTATTGCATGGGTTAAATGAGCTATTTCCTATTGAATAAATTTATTATGCAGCGCTGATGTACTTGTTTTGCCCCGGTTTTGACCCATGAAAAAGTAATCGAGCAGGTTGATTTTGCTTCAATAAAATGTGCATGTCTCAGTAGTGAATATGCAGCTCAATTTACATAAAAGATCAAAGAAAGTACGTTCCACAAGAGTGGTGTTCTCAAATTGAAGGGGCTAAGTCAGTAGATCCCTTCCCATTCATCTAGAGACAAGTCCCTATCTTTCTACGTTGTTCCAGACTTGCTCAATTGATGAAAGAACTCAATAAATGTGATCAATTCTCGAACTAGGATCTAAATTTATAGGTAGAATTGAAACCTCTGGAGTAACATGAATCTTTTGAAAATACTAAGATGTAAACCTAAGGCCTAAAGGTAAGGCAGCTGGTCTTCAGTTTTTTGAAAACTTTGTCTTGCCCTTTTGTTCATTATAGGCTGAACCCAGTAGGTTTTCTAACCAGAAAATAGGTTTGAAAGCCTATGAACCACTAGTCTAAGTTAGATTTCATTTAAATAGATAGTAATTTGTGACATTATCGATTGTATATGAGGATGGTTCACCTGAAAATCGACCATAGAGTAGAATGCAAACTATTCAGCAAGTAATTTGTTTGTTGTTGTTACCTATATTTGTATCAATGGTTGGAATTGTAGACTAGATGGAATTGTGACTAGTATCTTCATAGATCTAGATCCAAACCTTTTAGCAAGTAATTTGCTTCTTTTTGCTACCAAATTATCCATTCGTATCAATGGTTGAAATTGTGGACTAGCTGGAATTGTGACTAGTATCTTCATAGATCTAGAATCGTGGATATTGGCAAGCAGTTCATTCCACATTCTTTGTTGACTTAATCTGTTGGGACTAAAGTGCCTTGAGCAAAAAAGATATCCGAATTTCACCGAGCATTCAGCTAATGGTATTATCAAACTCCATATAGAACCTGAATTTTGTGGATCACAGAAGTAGATTCGTAGATATATACTAAGACCAAGTCCTCAATTTAGTCTTAGGATTCAAATAGACCCCCAAATACATACTAGGCTCTTTCAAAATACCTTGTGTTAGTGAAAAAATTGCATAAACTGGTGAAACTGAGACGTGCGCATAGCACAAACACAACCTTCCTGTTCCAATCTATTCTCGAATGCCTGTCGATATACAATAACCCCTTTAAGGTAATTCTGATGTCTAGTTGTGTTATAACTATAAGTGTGAGAATAGATCTAGTCTAGGTCATGTGACTTTTCATTTAGATATATAGTAATCACACCAATATAATACTGAAAACTGTCAAATACAATGTATACATGCATGTGTCATATTTTTGTACAACAAACCTGGATATTAATGCTAAAGCTTTGCATTGTTTTGGAAAAATGTTTCTCCTGGTGAGCATTTGTATCCATTGTCATCTTCGATTAGTCAGGATAATATAGACTAATTTTAATTATACCTGCATAGAGAATGAGCTAGATGAGTAGTGCAAGTTTGTTTATATAATTCAAATCCCTAATAGAGTTTGCTGAGAGGGTAATCTCGAAGTTTCTGGTTCCACTTCCAAACTATTTCAACTCTTCGAGGGGCTCAAAAACCAGAAATTTCGGGGAGCCCCAGTCATGATTTCTCCTTGCTGTTTCGTGCTGTACTTACCGTAATTAAATTACTGAGAGTTTTGCGATTGTAGCTACAGTATAAATGCATAATATTAATCTTTCCGGCAGTGGAAAATGTCTTTTATTGAACTTACAGGCCAACGAGTCGAGGCAGTGGCGGTACGAACCAAAACAACAACGGGGTCGCACTGCCTGTAGGTTTAGCAGACGACCAAGCTAAAGATTTTGACTTTGAAAAAACTGAGATGAAGTATGACAGCACAGGAATGTTTCACTGGGGACCAGCAAGGAATTTAGAAGAGTGTTTACTGGTAAGAATTCAATATGCAGATTGTCTCGAATAAATTTCATATGACTTGTTTCATTTCAAATGATATATTTTATTTTTCATAGACCTATAGCGACACTTGCTCCTCATTCTTGTCATACCGAAATAACATCAACTCTGCCATTCGTTCACTTTTTTAATTATGATTATTTGTCTTCAACAGGTATTTGTTTTTTATTATTTCATGAAAGGGCACCGAAAATTTTTTCGTAAATCATAAAAGTAAACAATGAAATTCGATAACCGTTTTTTTTTTTTCAAAATTGCTAGAGCATTTCGACAATTTTTGCTTCCAGTGGTTTGTTTTGGTTATTGTTTTTAACAGCATTAGGATTTGCACCGTGTTAGGTATTTTAACAATCTGTAACCATACTTCGGAAAGTAGTCGTTTGGTCTATTGTTTACTGAACCAGTGGACTCAAATTGAAAAAATTGAAAAATTGACAGGTTGTTAATGTTATTGAATCATTATGCACTCCTGATGTACTGTTTGGAACCTTTGGAGTAGTAATATTAGTTATTGAATTAGGTGAAAAATTTTGGAAAATTCACAGAGCATTGCCAATATTTCTATATGCCATTAGTTTCAAAAATGCCCCGGATACTTGAAACGGTTTATTTTTTCATATTTTGGATCTGATCTGATTTTCGCTTTTGTTCTATTCCAGGATAGGAATCAGGCCGCCATGACGGTTCTAAACGGCCACGTAGTTGTGTGCCTTTTCGCAGATCCTGATTCGCCTCTCATTGGATTGCGAAACCTGGTGATGCCGCTCCGTGCCAGCAACTTCCACTATCATGAACTGAAGCATGTAGTGATTGTGGGATCCGTAGATTATATTAGGAGGGAGTGGAAAATGTTGCAGAATCTGCCAAAAATATCTGTGCTCAATGTAAGTATGAACAGAGAAAAAACATTCTGAATAAATACAAAATTGAAGTGGCAGTTCAACATTTTATACACTTTCAGACTAGTAAGATGAGGACCAGGAATGGAAGTATTTTTTATGATCTCAAGTTGTCATTAATTTTTTTCTGTATGTCTTTCCACATGTTGTATCGTTTGTTTTTCAGTCAGTAAAATTATGTTCTTCAGTATAAATTTTCATAAATATTTATGTGACTTTCTTATCCATATATTTCATTAAGTCTGCTACACGAAATCAGTTTTGAATGGGAGACAAGATAAACTAGCATAATTTATAGCGATTACGAACATTCAAATATATACCTTGAGAATTTAGATATGATAATAGTTTGTTTAAACATATTCTAGTTCTCAATTGGTAGATTGAAGCATCAATAAAATGATCGAATATGCTTAGATGAAAGTTGATCTGGAAGTAAAAGGTTTGTTTTCGTTGAGACATCGACTCTTCAGTTATTATACGATTAATTTCAAATGACATTTGATGATGGATATTATTTTAATTGAAAGAAATAATTCAAATTATGTAAATATATCAGGGAGCAAAGACTCAGAGAGCAAACTACTGAAAAACCATTCCGAGACTGCAATGAGCCAGACGGTGTTCTGAGGATAGTGGACTAAATTCATTAGGTCATTTGATAACATTGGTGGTTTTTGTAAAGCCATCCCTCAAAAAGACCTATGTATGGTGACTAGTGGGGCATATTCAGAGACTATAAATTCCACTCCAGTCAGTGAGCTTTTGTTCAACAATATTCCATGTTTTCAGTTTTACATTCATTCTAAATGAATTTCAGGGTTCTCCACTGAGCAGAGCAGATCTTCGAGCTGTGAACGTCAACCTTTGTGATATGTGCTGTATTCTGTCAGCAAAAGTACCGAGCAATGACGACCCCACATTGGCGGACAAAGAGGCGATCTTGGCATCTCTCAACATAAAAGCGATGACATTTGATGATACGATAGGCGTCCTGAGTCAAGCCAACGGGGCCAAAGAGGCTGGCACGCCTGTGGGAAGCCCTATAATCCTTCAGCGAAGGGGGTCCGTTTATGGGGCCAATGTACCGATGATTACAGGTTAGCCAAAAGTGTATCAATCATCATGTCAATGTTTATGAATCAGTATGACTGCCATTGCAGATACATACCAACATGAGAATTATTTTTTCAGAATTAGTGAATGACAGTAATGTTCAGTTTTTGGACCAAGACGACGATGATGATCCAGACACGGAACTTTATTTGACTCAACCATTTGCCTGTGGAACAGCTTTTGCCGTTAGTGTATTGGATTCGCTAATGTCCACCGTGAGTAACTCAATGTTCTTTGGTTGAGATAAGATTTACCCTACGTTCAGTTTTGAAATATGCTTTGAAAGCAACTTGAAATTCACCCTCAATCAGATATTTTTTTCAAGAGAATAAATATAGTAGAAGGTGGATCGATTCTGCGAGAAATTATTAATATACTACAACAAGCTAGGTAGAAAGAAATTTGAAAAAACCAAAAGCTCAGTAAATGTGGTATCAAACAAATATTGATAAATGTAAAGGTTGATGCTGTACTAAAACTTAAAAAAAAAAGTAATTTTTTTTTTCTGTTCGGTGTTTCAAATTGATAGTTGTAAAACTCGTGTCTCACTTTTTCAACTTCACTTTGAGAATTAACTTAAGTGAATATACTTACTAGTTGCTACTGAGTATCAATTTTTGAAAACAATTTCAGACCTACTTCAATCAGAATGCCTTAACATTGATTCGGTCTTTGATCACCGGAGGTGCTACACCAGAATTGGAACTGATCCTTGCAGAAGGAGCTGGACTACGAGGAGGCTACAGGTACAATTTTGATCAGTACATCTCTAATGATATATCACAATCGACTACATCAAGTAATCCGATGTTTTTTCTTTATAGTACGCCAGACAGTTTATCCAACAGGGACAGGTGTCGAGTAGGTCAAATTTCCCTGTACGACGGGCCTTTGGCGCAATTTGGAGAAACAGGAAAGTATGGAGATCTATTTGTTGCTGCTCTCAAACAGTTTGGTATGCTGTGCATTGGACTTTATAGATTTAGGGACACTAGTTCGTCGTGCGATGCCAGCAGCAAGAGATACGTGATAACAAATCCGCCGGATGACTTTCAGCTGCTGCCTACAGACCAGGTGAGGATTCGTTCCACATTCAGTATAACGTGGTTTTTGTATTTTGAATTGTGTCTTTATACCTCCACGCCTGAACCGCGATGATCTAGGAAAACTCCTCAAGGACTTCAAGGAATTGAGAGACACAATAAAACGTCTACCTCTACACAAGGCGCTTGGCAGCAATAGAATTGAATCAGTTCTACTCTGGAACCTGCCGCGCAAAGGTCTCGCACAAATGAAACATATCATTAACGGGATCATCAAATTGCCCTGAGCGCGTGGAGGTAGTACCTATTCATGAATCGGGAAAACCAAGAAACCAAAAGGAGAGCCACCTGCCGATCTCGGTACTTAGCGCAGTCGCCGAAGTCATAGCAAATTTTTCATTAGGCAGACACGCTAATTATAGATTCATCTAGATCGGTTAGTCTTACCATATATGGAGAGGAATGAGATGAGGCTAAATCCGTCGGACTGAACTTGTCAATATCACGAAGAGTTCACCGACGTGAAGATTTTCAGGAAATTAACGATTCAAGGAAAGTGTGTTGACGAACAAAGAAGAGCGTAATACCTGGGAGGTATCCTGGATAAGCGTTTGAATTGTCAAGTTTGGCAATTCAGAGAGCAGGAGCGGCGATTAAACGCAACTAATCTCTCAGTGCAATAAATTCTAAACTTGGTGTTGAAAACAAGCTCTTGATATATGATCAAATTATCAGGCCAGCTATGTACACTTGTCCTGTGTTCTCCAGCCTCAAGGACACCAAATTAGCGAGGCTTGAGAGAATACAGAACAAGGTGCTTCGTATTGTAACCGAAAGCGATCGATACCATCCGTTGGAGACTTTACCATAACAAGAAACGGATCATAACCGTCTATTTGGTATGGAAAATCAGATATCACCGCGACTTAAAATAAAATCGGGATTAATATTGTGTGTGTTGGTTCACAGACGAAGTTTTTGTTATTTTTTCAGGTGTTCGTTCTGATGCAGTTTGATCCTGGTTTAGAGTACAAGCAAGTGAGGGGAAAAACAGCAACGGGCCAAGGCAGTGGCACAGGAGGTGGAGGAACCAACAAAGACGAGAACTCTTGACTATTGTTATGTAGCGCTCTCACAGATGGACCTTACTCTTATATATAAAGATTATATAAGGAATAGAGTCCAGAGAAGTTATACCCACCATTCCATACCCTTGTTCCAATTTTTTGATATGTTTAGTTATATTGTGCGATTGATTGTATGAATACCTACAGAAGTTGTTTTCTTGTATATATTGCGTGTCTACATTGACTTTGTTGGTTTTTTCAAAGAGAATTGATTTATATCGAGTTATATTGTTATGTAGTTGTAGAGTGGTTGAATCGAATCGGCAGTATTCGCGGTCAATGTGGATAAACTGAGTCGCGGTTAAAATGAACCAATAATTGGTTAGTTTCATGATTTAGTGTTTCTGTTATGGAAACTATGAAAAACATTCATTTCGCTTTGTATGAGACATACAAAGCGCTTTGATTACTTTCCATAATGCAACAAAACGATAAACAAGTTGGAAGCTAGACAGTTTTTACAGCGATTAAATTCACCAGAACTTTTTAGCCAAGTCTCGTGATGCTGTTGTTTTATAAATTAAACTTTCAGTTATTTCTACAGATTTATTTCCTTCCTTCAACATCAATTATTATTACAATCGTATATCATTTTTACAACTTTTTACTGGTATTAACCTTACTTCTTCTTCTACTTACAACTAACTTAATTCTACTTAGGGAATTTTTAGCGTACCAGGCACTTGACTAGAGCTGTCAATATTGACATATCGATTGATTTTACTCCTTGACCAACGACCCCGTAATTTTGTCGAACTATTACAGATTCTGATCTCTGGCTTAGGAAAATTTCAAAAATTATAGATTTGCACACATTGTAAACGATTAAATTTAGCGTACTCGGGATAATAACCTTGTAATTGCATCACTTTTTGAGCTCTCAATCTCTCGTTGAACAAGCAAATACTGCTGGAACTATTCACAAAGTAACGTCTTATATCCTCTGTGTTATGAATTAAATTGTGGGTGTTTACTAGAAAATCTGTGAAAGCGCTACATTTCTCTGATTGAATTGAAAAACTTCCTAGTGCTTTATCTTCATGGCGAGAATTTACACTAAAAAACGTTGATATTTTAAACATCGATGAAAAAGACACTTACGACACACATTTTGTAATATAATCCTTATGTAAAAATCAATTTTTTAATGGGCGATTGTTGAAAAAATATGTGCTTTTTGTAAATAAGTAAAAAAAGAGCTTTTTATATATGAACTAGATGCTGTAGTAATATATCAGAGGTGGGTATTTGGGGAACTTAATGTCATTTCAATGTTTATTTATGTTACTTATTGGAATCATTTTTTATTATAAGAATGCCTGATCAAGTGAATAATTACTCTCATTCTGGATAATATGATTACGAACTTGAAACGGTGAATAGCTGTTACAATAAATTTAGACACAGTCACAGAAGTCATAGAAGCAAAATATTGTAAATGTTAAATAAAAAATAGAAGTAATAAAAAAATAATCCTCAATGGAATACCTTGATTCTTCAAGATGAATGAACTACAAGTCGTATGGATTCAGTAGTATAAGGTCAGTTGAATCAGGTGTGGTCCAAGGAAGTATTCTTGGGCCATCGCTGTTTCACCATCCTCAGTATAAAATAAAACAATGTCGTTTGCGTCCAGAACAGAAGGGAAACAACTTGGATGGTATACACTTTTCATTGATCTGTCCAACTTTTGAAAAACATTATTGGAAGTAATCTATGCGGTAAATAAAGTTGATCTACATATTAAATAGCTGCAGGGGATTATAATTGAGAAAACTGGTTCAAAAATATTCAAATTCTGGTAATTGATGTATAAAGAGAAATATTACCTTTCATACACTAGATGAAAGTCATAACTACCGTACCAAATAGAGCCTAAATCGTTTAGATACCGATATACAAGCTGTATGGTTACCTTAAAATATAACGAGGTTTTTGTATTTTGAAGTGCGTCTTCATACCTTCACGCCTGAACGGTGATGATCTAGCAAAACTCCTCATGGACTTTGAGGAAGTGAGAGATAATTTGTCGGCTGCAATTCACAGGTCAATAATACCTGAAAAACTTAAATAACAAGTTGAATACATTGGCTATAAATGAAGAAAAAAACAGTACATGAGCCTTTAAAATGACATTGAACACCTCTTCCAACACAGAACATAGGACATAGAATCTTGACCCCTCAAAATGCACGTGCCGTCAAAAGAGTATCTTTTCTGTAAGGGGGCAAGTTCTTCCATTCGACAGAAAATTTCCGATAAATTGCTCCAACCAATAGAAATGTACTTACGTACAATGTCGCAAGGTATTTTGTGTCTATGCTGCTGAGTAACCAGGGTTTATCGTGTGAAACCCTGGCATAATCATTGAATAGATATATAGACAATTTTTTGAAAAATATCATCGTTTATAGAAAGTATAAGAAGGGAGTAATCTAAAATAACTATTGTGTGGCTAGACCCACGAAAAGTTTGTAGATAACAACCTTGATTGGGCATTTGTTGTTCTTGAAATGAAATTGTACATATTTGTTAAATTCAAATGGAGGTTAAAGTATTTTTGGAAACTGGTGCAACCTTCCATCACAACTTCTAAAGGTGCAATTTGCTTTTGTTTCAATCTTTCAGTGGATGTCAAAGTATCCAATCAATGAAGAACTACTATTATTGAGTCAAACCTAGAAGAGGGTTTCAACAGTTTCCACAGATCTGAGGCTTCAAAACAATTCAATTCCAAATTGTGATATGTATATATTTAGTTATAGTTCCTAAAAATTTCCATCACTCGAAAAGTTAAATATAAAATGAAAAGTATCCAACTGTTATGTGTCTAATATAATCAGTTCTGCACAGTTATTCGAATCGAAACCATCTTTGGAATTTCGGAAAGTAAATATGGTCGAAACAGTTTATCCAAATGTCGCTAGAATAACTATAAGCAAACACAAACCACTGGAATATTTTGAGTTTCGTTATGTTGCCGTTCCTCCAGCTCTCTATAAATGATATGATCTTAAAGTATTGCTGGATTTTTTAAATCAACTGTTCTATGTCCAATGGAGGCAACCACAGACATTTTTGCCGCGAGATGGTGCTGAGGGGCGTTAGGTCATTTCTCGTGGACCGGTGTTGGGATGAAACCCCGGTAATATTGGCAAGGATATGTTTATCATTTGAAAATTTTGATCGGAGCTACTCACAGAACAAAGACGTCCTGAGCAATGGCTTGTTATTGACATCTTATTCATGCCAAAACCTCGCAAAACGAACTCAAAATTCCTCAAACAAGCCAAAGTCAAACATTCATCTCTCAGGCAATTAAATACCTGTTTAAATGTTGTCTTAACCTCTCGCCTTCAGGTGGTTTTCACTACGTTAAAATTGACCAGCATTGTTCAAAAACTAGACTTTGAAAAGTCATTCAACACTTCACCACACGCAGGAAATTCAACACTATTTTTTAAAGGGAGTTTCACTAAGTTACTGTCGCCAGGAAAAGTTCTAAAAACAGTTCTCCTTCAAATCTTGAACTGGAGGAACGGATGACTGAATTAAATATAATATTTTACAGTAATTTCAAACAACTTTGTTCAACTCAACATGACAGTTAAAAATGCACCGGTAGCTTGAGAATGTAAAACCCATCTCTGGCCGATGAGAATAAATTTTTTAATTATGGAACACTACAATCTCACGTGTGTCTTGTTCATATTTTAAGAATAAGACTAAGCTTTACTCATTACAATCTCATTTCGTTGACTGAAGGCAGTTCACTTGAAAATCTGCCTGGTGTAGATTTAGTTCGGCCAAGAGATCAATCAGTCATGCATCTGGTCGGGAATAAGTTAATCATTTGTCATTCGAATGAATGAACTTTTTTAAATAATCGGTAAAAAATAGACATTTACTTTCAGGACCTTTCTATGGTTTTGAACAATATTCTTCCTGTTGATAATGATGATACGGAAAGTGTCATGGCTCCAGAGTGATAATTATTTTATTTTTTGCACAGTTGTGATAACTTTTTCCTGACTAGATGACATGTCAGCTGCTCTCTGAATGTTCGATATGTTAGTTCGGTGTAAATAGATTATATGTTTGTACTGGGATGTATTTAGATTTTCTCGAAAAATTAATCATTCCGGATAACTTGAAATCTCACATGATACGATTTTTCGTAACCACATCACATGCTATTTTCCCATTGAAGAGTGATAAATAAACAATTCATTGATTGGTATGTACTTCATTCTACCCAATTAACAAGATAAAAATAATATTTGTAGAGGCAACTTGTTCCTTGCAGATGAGAATGAATCAAAATGGATTTTGACTCGTTTATGATTGAATGAATACTCTGGGACAGACACTTGCAGCGTTGAAGTCTTCACAGGTTTCAACTGAAATAGATTTCACAATGTTAGCTGTTGGCAAAGGAAATATCATTTTACATGAAACATTATTTGTCGACAAAATCATTGACGTATACTACATACTGAAGTGGTCCCAAATAGATCGCTGAGGAACACCAATTGGGAAGTGAAGTCTCTGCAATGTTTCATTATCGATTTCAAAATAGTCCACTCGGTTATTCAGACAACTCTCAAATCCCTGCCATGATATTGCTTTTCCAATTTATAAGAAGTGGGTATCTTGATCTCCAGGTTAGAAGCTTTGCTAAGGTCTAGAAAGATCCCTAGCAATTTCACTTCCAGTTGATAAACATTTTAAAATAGTTGCAAGGTGTCAAAGAAAGATTTTGGATAGTGAGATACATATTGTACGATCACTGGCAAATTGCTCACGAAGCAGAGCCAAAAAAATCAAGAAGAAGAAAGACATCGTCCAGTAGGCAAATGAACTTAGCAACGAAACCAGTCTATGGTTATTGATTTTACTAATTGCAACTGATTTATATTTGTGTACTGGTTTTATTTTAGCTGGTTGGGTTGGCGTGAGTGGTTTGTTACACGGGAGGTTCTGTTATTAAACAGACCGTGAACGAGTGGGTTATACGATCGACTTTAATATCAACTTCGTGATAAATGTGTAATAAAATGAAATCGGACAAAACTTCTGAAACAACCTAATGAAAGGTTAAATAAAAAACCAAATACAAATCAACCATAATATATTGTACCTTTCAACGAAAGAAATTATTTCTCTTCACATCGCTGCTCATAGGCGTTTCCAAAAACACATTCAACGATTTCCTCTTCACTTTTTTTCTTTCCAGCAAAATATTGGAATTCACTGACAGAGCCGAAAAAGTTTTGACAGGTTGTCTCGGAGTGGCAGAAATCGACCTGAAATGATCACCGACATCTATAGGCGGTAAAACTAAATCGCCCGTAGGATTCTTCCGACTAGTTGCCGATTGTTTATTGTAGTGTCGAGATGATTTCACAGATGGCGGTTCTTCCACTTCTATAAACGGTAACGAACCAAACTCCAACGAGGATTCTTGATATTCTTTGGATACTTGCCGGCTCAGCAATGATTTTGACGAGTGTTTTCTTTCGTTGAGAATACTACTGACCGAAGATATCTTCAGATATTTCTCAGAGTCCCAACTCTTCGTTTTATTGAATACTGTAAAGATATTTTTGTTCTTGTGTCTGCTCTCTTCCGAGGATTTTTTCCTAGTAATGTTGGCTCCCCTTTGATTGAGTAATATACTGGGAGAGATTTCAGAAGCTCTCATGGGTGTAAGTTTCTTTCTGGGATTGTTTTTGTTTGAGGAATTTATATCACAGTCCCTACTTGAGATGACGGACGAGCCAAATACAGAAGAAATGTTGTTTATTTCATTTCCCAGCTTCTCAGTGATGTTCTGTGTAGAATTTACTGGAGTTTTGTTGGAGTCGAATATGCTAGAAATCGAATAAACATTATGTACAGGTTGAAAAAAAATTCGCTCTTATTTTTAGCCCCCTCTCTGTAACTGTAACAATGAATTTTTAGATTTGCTACTGGGCTGAGATGTAGATTATTATAATAGTAAAATGAAGGCTAATTGTTGTTGTTGTTTATATGATAATCATATGAGAATTGTGAATAAACCTTCTATTTTCCAATTGGAACTTTGTTCTTCCAATTTTTTAAATGAAAAACCTTTTCGATTCGAGTTCGGTTGGGTCAAAGCCTCGACACAGAATATTATTGCTTACTATTCTGTGGCCTCGATAACTACCAAAAAAAACTAGCATTTCAAGATGCCTGTCATTTGTCACTTTTACTTTTCACGTCAACCTCAGCACGGATACACAAAACTAATATAGTTCTGTGCACGGTTAAAACACCAAACAAGGCACGGAACCGAAAACTCAAAATCGAGTCATATTTGTTGTATGTTGTGTCCAAACACCAGACGCGGTTCAACCCGGATTTCGGATTATTGACCGCGGAAACTCAAGAATATATTTCACTGATCAGCCGTGAAATCATTTTACTGACCTTATGTTGGGAAATTTGTTCATCCACTGCTCATACTCGTCTACATCATAATGTGGTGGTATAGTTTCTTCTCCTCTCAACACCCTATCCATTCTCTTCAATTCCTCAAAAACTTTTTTGGTAGTGGATCCTTCATACTCGTCACTCCAGCCTAAAGAACTCGATGAACTTGACCCACCTACTTGGAAAAATATTGAATGAAAGCAATTTTGGGGAGGAATCAGTTTTTCTGACAAAGGTACGATTGAACTTGTTTTTTTTGTGTCAGGAAATTAGAAGATGACCCGTACAACGTATATCCAAAAAACCTGTTTCGACCAATTACTCACCTTCAGTGGTCGATAGCGTCGTTTGTGAAGACGCCCGGCCTGTTTGGGGCGTCCAAGATATTCTGTTTGTATCATCTTCATTGATGTCTTCTGGTATATTTTCACTTCTCTTAGCACCAAGATTTGACAACTCACTCGGAGAATTATTTTCCGAACAGCTCCGATTTTTTGTCATTCTACATTTCCAATACACTCATTTTGAATTTGGACAGGGAAAAAAATGACCAGAACCAACTTCAAAATTTTTAATTTCCATTCGGTTTCATTTTGTTGTAGTTTGTAATGATTTATGACGGTTGCTAGGTTACAGTTAGGTAATTTCAAGGTTGCCATATCCACGCAATTTTCCCTGAACGGAGGAGGCTCGTAAATGGGGAATGTTCCTCCTGACGAAAATCCAGTAGTTTTCATAAAAGAGCTCTAAAACAACGCATTTTAAACTTATCATTTCA
>WOGL01000213.1:0-17267 GCA_015342145.1 Leptinotarsa rubiginosa | reverse complement strand
TTTATTGACTCTAAATAATCTATCAACCTATTATTCATGACCTTCTCGATAATTTTTGAAAATACAGGAAGAACCGAAATGAGCCTATAATTATTCATATCACTTTTGTTACCTGAATGCCACTTCCATATAGTTTTTTCTGAAAAATCCCGCAATTGTCTCTGCTCTTTTACCAAAATATGTTAAAGTTACACATTTTTTGATTTCTGATTGTTTAATCTGGGGGTATATTAATATGTACGTAAATTTGGGGCTTTGTTTTCTGACAAACTTCTGTCTGCGTTGAAACCATTATTATGTTCTATCTGTATAATTATTTCAATTTTCCTGTCTAGATTGTTGGCAGACGAAGCAAGGCTTGGAGGCTCAATTATTTGGAATCCTTGGAAATTCATAAGTATAAACATTGCGGATGTAACCCACTAAATGACCGAATCGACTTGGTCTACTCGCCGGTTTTCAGATTAGTCTACCCACATTGTAACAGGTAAACAAAATTCAAATACTCAGTTGAGTTAAAGGTCGTCTGTGATAAACCCTGAAGAGACATAGCAGTGCCCCCCTCCTACCACCAATGTAACTTAAACTAACCCAAAAGTGAATGAAGAATGAACGTCTTGAAGTTGAACCTACAGTAGTGTATAGATAATATAAGGGTTTACATTGTTAATTATTTTAGTTTATTATATTCGTTTGAAAATGTCCTTATAGGACGAAACTACAATAAGGATAGTTACAAATAGAAGTGGTATAAAAACTGAACGACTATTTTGTTACTGATTCATAATATTTCAATGATTTTAGATTTTTTATGTCAATTCGATGAAAAGTTCTGGAAAGTTTAAGATTGCATTATTTTTTTTGTATGTATCATATCAAGGATAAAATTATTGAAAAAATTTGAATCCTGATATTTCAAGTTTCTCACAATTCAAGTATTACTTTTTCGAAACCACTTCTTGTCATTTTCTTATTGACTCTTTATAATGTCCAATCTGATTATTAGGACACCTCAATAAAAAAATGCATTCATATTGAGATTGGTTTTTTGATCAAAAAGTAGGATTATTTCCTTTTTCTTAATTTCGATATGAATTCGAAATATTTTGAAAATCAAACAACTATTCATTAATAAATTTATTTATTCATTTTGTACATTTTCTACAAACTGATATCAGTATCAGTATTTTTAATCGTTCACTTACAACAGTAAACAATAGAAACAATTACAATGCCTAGAAATTTGGTTAACAGTTCAATTTGAAATAATTTAGATTCCTTACAACTACTCAAAGATGTATAAAAATTTAAATACAATATCTACAGGATACTCAATAATTTAAAGCTTACAACATATCGAACAATACTCGATTCGACAAAAAATTATCAGGAATTGAGAAGAGAGTGATTTTCAGTTAATTTTGGGAAAAAAGAAGTGTCCCATATTACAACAATTAACTTCAGTAGTTTCAAAATAGTGTGTGTACGTTTCATTATAATGTATTCAAAAAACACACTTCAATGTGGGATTTCCACTTGACAGATCACAAAACCACGACACATGTTTCGCTATACAATAGCATTTTTAGGCATCATCATACTAACTAAACAAATTCTGTGTCATTGAAACCTAAGGACTATCACTACCTGATAAATTTCTAATTGATAAATTATTTACATAAACTATTCATCTACCTATCCTAGATAGAATAACCTACCTATCTATCCTAGATAAACAGGCAAATATCAAAATTATTTACCTATCTATCATAGCTAGGTGAATATTTAATGTAATGAATTTATCAGGTGGATATTTGACTTTGACAGGTATTAATTATTAGCATTCAATTTACTATAAAACAAAGTTCGAAAATAAACTGAATTAAATTTAAGAAAATGTGCTGAAATGGAAAAGGAAAGAAATCTTAAAATGTTATTAGAGAATTATAAAAATACTTGCAAATACAAAAAATCAGTTGAGAACTATTATTAGGAAAATGGAAAACACAAAACAATAATGAAACAACATATTGGAAAATATGAAACAAGAAAGGAATCGCTACATCACAAATAAAGGTTTTCATTTATTCTTTCCGAGTTGTCTAATTAGCGACATTATTAGGGTTACTTGTCATAAAAATAATTTGATCACTTATAATATTTAAAACTAAATGAAAAATAAATACAAAAAGGGAAAACATTGCGGCAAAAATGAATAATATAATCATCAATATTATATGACAACTGACACTGATGACAAATACACATAGTAGTCAACTCTTCAAAAACATGTGTTCCAAAGTAAATCTTTAATCAACAAGGTTGATTGAGTAATCTATTTCAGGTGGATGAAAATAAGTATCATGCGTTTCCTCGAAAAATAAAAATGATGGATACCCATAAAAAATTGAAGTTATTATGTTGTATTAGAGATTTGAAAACAAGAGAAAGATATATATGAAAACCTAGGTTTGGCTGACTTTTACAAATAGAGAAAGCTACAGAATTTCATTGTTTTCAAACAACATTTTCAAGCATTTAAATTTTGAAAACTGCATAAAACGATTAGAGATGATGTAAATTATGTAATAACCAATCATGATTGGCATATCCTCATAACAAAAATCAGTTTCTACTCAATACAATTCACAATCGTTTGGGCATTTGAAAATATAACAAACTGGGGTACTGTTAGTAATCGTCATGGCTAAGAATGGCCGGCAGTTTCGCTACCTAAATGAGCATTTCATCACTACATCTATATACACGAATTTACAAAAATCGAATCAAAAGTCTTCTAAAACTGTCAGTCTGTATTGAGAGCACAGCCAATCGCACTTAACTTAAAACGCACACCGCATCATATTCTCAGTTCGGTATCGACAACCGACTTGTTTCTTTGCGCAGACTGTCTCGTCATCACGTGATGCGATGTAGGCAACCCAGGTGCCACCAGGGGTGAAACCGACGGCGATTTAGTAGCTAAGGGCGACAGCGAAGGCGAAAAACTAGGCGACATTGCCGTGGAAGTGCTGAACGTGGCCCCGGACGCGTCGTGGTTGATGGGCGACCTCGGCAGCATCATCATCTGGTTGTGCCCCACGCTGTGGTGACTGGACGGGCCCCTAGAGCTCAATAGAGGCATCGCTATTGACCTGGGAGCCACGCTGGTAATCAGCGGTGGAGGTATGTTCTTCGCGTGAGCCGCCGAGTTTTTACTCCTAACACTAGAAGTCCCACTAGCACCACTGTGAACGGATGCCGTATCGTCTTTCAGTCTTGCAATCTCTGAGAACACGTGAGCCAGGGGTTGATACTGGGGACCCCAGTCCAGTAAATAGTCCCAGTTGTAACTCCCCGCCAGTTCTTCCTCGCTGTGCACTATGGAGCTCAAGGATCCATTCATGGACGGCTGGTGGGTCACCGTAGGCACGTCTCCATACCCTCCCATACCCATCACGTGATCCATCGTTGACGCGAGATTCGTAGCGCCTCCTTCGTTCGCGGAACTCCCCCTGTCGCTTCCTGCGACATCATTCAACTTCGCGTAGATCATATTTGTAATATCATTCTCATTGCCTTCTTCGTCGAATATGTGAAGATTATCCAAAGGCACCGATTGATGGTGATGGATGTTCTCCTTGCTCGTGCCAGCGCGAGGATCAGCACATAACCTGGACGCAGTCTGTGGATGACTGGAGCTGCTGTTGTTAATGATGCCCAACCTCGCCAGATACTCTTGTGTGTTCCTCACTGAAACATCCGAGAGGTTGTCATCGTCGTTCTGTCGGTGGATGCCAGAGTCCCTCTGAAGAGGGCCTTCGTTGATCATTCTGATTTCTTCGTCTTCGCCATCTTCTCCTTCTTCCGCAGACCCCCTGCCACTTGAACCGGACTGTTCGGATCCAGAAAGTTCCGAAGTCGTAGCAGCTCCAGAGTTGGAACTCGCGGGATGTCCAGCGCCGTAGGGCGGAATTTCGTCATACTTCGGTGGGGCAAACTGGTTGTTTCCACCTTGAATAGCACCTACACCAGCCCGGATGGGAATAGTGTCGAAAGCGCTCGGGTCCACGTAGTTATTGGATGTAGAAACAGTCTCCGAGCTGAGGTTCGGTTTGTTGATTTTTCTATTACGCTTGTTCCTCATGTGGAGAAACACGAACACTGCTCCGAAGGTAATGATGAGTAGAAGCAGTGCTATCAAGAGTCCCAACGCCCAGTCTGCTATTCCACCATTCGTGGCAGATACCGTTGTGCTGTTCTCCCTGTTGATAGCCAAGTTGGTTCCAGGATCTGCCAGCGGATCCAAGATGATTTCTACCACGGTCGTGTTCGTCAGGGAACCTTGCCTTCCGGAACTAGCGATGATCACCAAGCTCATTTCTCGTCCTGGAGTCGGCAGTTCCGAATAGTCGAATTTCTTTTTGATCATAATATCTCCAGTAGTCCGATTGACTTTGAATATCGAGTGTTGAGTATTCAGTTGGTAAACCACCCGACCATCGGGGCCCTTATCTCTGTCTGTAGCTGTAACATGCCCGACTACGTAACCTGCTGGAAGAGCACTTGATATCGGCAGAGTCAATTTGTAAGATCTTTCCGTAAACTGCGGGTGAAACTCGTCCTTTCCTTCGATTTCAACTCTTACTCTCACCAAGGAATACTTTCCACCAACATCTGTAGCTTGTATCATAAAATTGTATCGACTCCGCTGCTCGTAATCGAAACCTACTGCGGTGGTTACCATCCCCGTGGAAGAATCTATCCTGAACAACTTCCAAGAGGTATCTAGTTGAGCATAGTTATTCGAGCCAACTATGGAATAATTGACAGCGCCGAAGAATCCTCGATCCAAATCGGTTGCATGGGCTGTGAATATGACAGTACCAATTGGTTCATTCTCGCCAACGAACTCCAAGTACTCGGCGACTGGAAACTTGGGTTCGTTATCGTTTTCGTCCTGCAGGATGATCAGAAAAGTATTGAGTGTGCAGAGTATTGGTGTCCCTTTGTCACACGCTCTAATTATAAGATTGTACTCCGTTTTACCCTGGTCGTAATCAAGGGATTTGTTAACGTAAATTACGCCAGTCTTTGAGTCTATTCTGAAACATCCTTCATCGTTGCCCGACGTTATGTCATACACGATTTCTGAGTTCGGTGAGTTAGGCTGATCCGCATCCGTTGAGACGATGGTATCTACTTTGGAACCCACCGCCAGATTTTCACTAACAGTTTTTTCATTATCGGTGGATTGGAAAATAGGAGCATTGTCATTAGAGTCATCCACATTGACCCTCACGTGCATAATAACCAAGTTTGATTCATCGGCGGAAATTTTCAAGTTGTGGGTTTCTTGAAGTTCTCTGTCCAAAGGTTTCACTAATATGACCGCTCCCGAAGGGTTGGATATTTCGAACAGGCCGTCATCATTTCCATCCACGATTCTGAAGAAGGTGACTTCATTGTGTTGTGGTGGTTTTGCTAAATGTATGATTGTGAAACCCCTTGTTGTGTTTTCAGGTATGTTAATTCTGGAACAAAAAAAAAATAAATAAAATAGGATATAGGTTAGAAACTAATTACAGCATAATTTATGCATCATATCATATTATATTGAATATACAAGGTGGACTTACATATGCGAATTGGAAGAATTGGTGAAGAAAAAATGTCCAAATGGTATATGGAAAACTCCGAAATGTATAAGACGTTACATGACAATACAGTTCTAATCACCCTCTTAGTGATCTACAATTCTCTATAATTTTTCAAAAATCGTATTCGACATAATGAAGTTGATTTTTTCAAGATATTTTTATAAGAAAAAATTACCACGAATGTATTTATGTAACAAAAGTGGATTTTGATAAAAAAGGTTTTGGCTCACTACTTCTCCATCTCTATATGAATAAGTTGAGTGCTTCATCTTATAATGTTATACAGATTTGGTGCTGAACGGACGATAAGGCAAGTGCCTAATGAGCGAACATAAGATGTACACCATTGAGGATGACAGTGTTCCATGTATGTGAAATTTTACCTCTTTCTATAATTTTCTATAATTTTTCGAATTTTAAATGAAATATACGAACGGCAATTTTCACGGGAATTTCTAATTTTGTGTAGAAGGCATGGTTCATAATTTTCTACTTTGATGATTCATTTATGAAATAAATATGACTTACTTGTAGTCCAACTTGTTGACAGACTTCTGACCAGATCCTGAACCAACATTAGTCCTTATCCTAACAGGAACAAAGGAATGTAGACGTGGATCTCCCATATCTGTTGCCTTGACAGTCAACAAAATGTCTTCTGTGTGAGATAGAACTGTGGAAAGATTTGTTCTCAGGATTCCATCTTCTTCTCCGATTACGAAACCTGGTGTTAGATTCACTATGGAGTAACGTATTTTTCCGTTCTCTTCTGTGTCCGGGTCTGTTGCATTTAGGGTGACGATATCTACGAGAGATGCAGAATTTCCATCTGAAAAAAAGAATAATTATTTGGATTAATTGTTATCTTGTTAATGGTCCTTTATGTTTTATGGAGCGTACTCATTTTCATTCATTTAATCGCGTTGAAAATGACTTATAGTGAAAAACTTGGAACAGATTTTGGAGAATCATTATATATGAAATCGAATACCAACCAAATGTAGTTGCCAAGTCAGAATCCGAAAAAGTCAGCTGACTATTACAAAATTTTCAAACAAAGAAATTCTTAAAATCTACCACAACACACATCTGAAATCTATTCTGAATAAAAATGTTTGAAAATGGATAAGAGGGGTGAAGGTTCAGTTATATATTCAAGAGATGAAAGTAACATGTCATTTGAAAATTTTTCGAAAATGAACGTTACTTCAGCATTGTCTACTTTTGGGCCAACTATATTATGTACATTAATACTAAAATGGGTAGTTGGAAAAACAGAATGAGATTGACCTACTCTGCATTCTTAGCGGATTGCATATTACAAAACTGTAAACTATAGACTTGTGAATGAATAGCTCAGCATAGCATGTATGTTTTGAGTAATATCACATACAATCTTAGGTACTATTTTCTGTATGATTCTCAAGTTTTACAAAAAGACAATAATTTTTAAATCACGAATATTATTAGTCAAAAGAAATCCAATAGAAATTAAAAATCATAGAAGGAAATAAAAAATCAAACTGAAATGTTCTCTATACGCAAGCAGACAAATTCAAGCTTTATCTAAAGCGAATAATAATTCGAAATCGTCAGATATAAAAGTACCAGTAAAGATCCTCTTCTATACAATTTAATAAAAATTCAACACTAACCTGGCAAACTGGCCACGTATGACGCCTGGAGAAACACCGGTGCATTATCGTTAACGTCCAAAACTTTTATGGTAAGCGTAGTGTGTGCCACATGGGCCGTATCTGAGGCCACTATTTCTAGTTTACACTCCTGCCACAATTCAAAGTCCAGACTCTTCTTAAGCACGACCTTTCCACTGTATCTGTCAATGCTGAAGTACTTCAAATCATCCACGTCGCTCTTCTCAGCAAAAGCATACGTGAGAGGAGGATATGTGTCAACATCATTCGCCGTAACGATTGTCAAAACTGTTCCTACAGGTGTGTCTTCTTTAACGGTAATGATACTGTGTGGTGGAAATGTCGGTTGGTTATCATTGACGTCGACGACGTTGATGCGAATTCTCGCTGTGCCAGTCATCTGGGGAATGCCTTCGTCCGTTGCTATCACCGTCAATCTGAAATAACAGTGAAAATCATTTCTCTCATATTAATGCTAGTATTACTGAATCAGAATAAGTAGTCACTGCTATACGTGAATATAACTGAAATATGAGAATCTTTGTTGTTTACTTCAAGTTGGTGCCTTAATTCTTTAGCTTTTCATCAGATGGATCAATGATTTGCAATAAAGATCGATAAATTGGAAAACAGGTTCAAGAAAAACTTCACGTATATCTTTATCCTAAGGTGAAGCTATAAAACTAATTCTTACCTATACAAATCACGAATTTCTCTGTCCAGGACAATATTAGTCTTCAATGTACCACTAAATGCAGGCTCAATCTTGAAAGCATTATCGTGATTCCCATCCACAATATGATAGAGTATTCTAGAATTGGATCCTTCGTCAGCATCAAAAGCAACCACCTGCAGTACGAAGGCCCCCTTCTTATTGCCCTCCCAAACACTGGCTGAATACTGCTGCTGAGTGAATTTCGGCGAGTTATCGTTCTCATCGGTGATTTGAATAATGACGTTACAGTACCCATGAAGATTCGGGTTCCCTTCAGTTCTAGCCTCGACAACCAGAACAATCTCTTTATGCAGCTCGTAGTCCAAGTTTTTTGGGTCTCGCACTTGAATTATGCCACTACTGGAATTGATAACGAAGATGTTTTCTTCATTGCCACTGCCGATGGAGTAGATGATTTTTTGACGCCGGCCGTCCGTTCTCACTGCCGCCACCTGTATTATATCTTGAAACTGCTCCGCGCTTTCGCTAACGGTTATCATGTAGGTATCGTTCTGAAATTTGAGCAATGGGGAACCTTCTTGAAGGTCCCCAACCATGATTTCGATGAGACCGGTTGAGCTCCTTGGAGGATTTCCCTTGTCAGTGGCTAGAATGTTCAAGTAAGAAACTTTTCCTTTGTTGCTGGCCAAGGATTGAGTAGTGGTTAGTATGCCTGTGTTTGGATTGATCCTGAACTTTCCGTAAGAATTATCATTCAAGATACTGTAGACGATTTCTGCGTTGGTACCTTCGTCGACGTCGTTGGCAGAAACTTTGAGGATCATCTGGCCTGGTTGGATGTAAGGGGTCACTTTTTCTTTGAAAGGGTATTTGATGAAAACAGGATTGTTGTCGTTAACGTCCATTATTTTTACGGTCACGGGGACGCTTTGAGACCTGGCGTTGTATTTTCCGCTGTCAGTAGCAATTACAAGGAAATTGTAGAGGTTGTGGCGCTCTCTGTCGAAGAGCCTGAGAAGACAAAAAGTTGACATCAATATGTTTCTGATATATAATAAGTGTCTTTGAAAACAAGTTGAGTTATTTCTGCTTGTCTGTTAAAATGTGCTTGACCCTATCGGACACTTTCAAATCTGGATAAACAAAATACCTGAGGAGTGAAATTTTTCACTTTTCAATGATTATAATTCTTGTAAATTGAACGGGTAGACATTTTCAGGAGATATTCGTTTTTGGCTTTTTACTTCTACATCTTTAAAAAAAAAATTCTGAAGAAAGGAAGAAATCAATTATTTTTCAACTTAATTGCTTTTCTCCTCTCTTTGGAAGCTGCTTGCTATAGGTAATTTGTATTCTAGATCTGATATTTTTAGTAAGTGAAAAATTTTCAGCCATAGTTTATCATTATAGTTTTCGCAACAGTAATGTAATGGATTCTCAAACATTACTATCGATATACTACCAATCTACGCAAGTGAAAAAAAGGAAGAAAAAACAAACGGACCAATTTGAAAGTGATGCTTCAAATAGCACCACTGATTCCAGACAATTTTAGCTGCCCCCGATAAGTTGTTGTCTAGGACAACTTCTTATCTCATAAATATCACAATGATTTATGCGTATTTGAATAGAACATTATTCAAGCCTATTGAGAAAGTAAAATAATTTAATAGGTTAATTAGCTCAATATATTGAAACTCACCCAGCAGTAGTAATAAGTCCAGTCTTATTATCCACTCGAAATAACCAATGGCTCTCGTTGGCCAAAGAATAAATGATGCGAGCATTCACTCCCAAATCAGCATCGGATGCATGCACTGTTAGCACGGAAGTGTCTATTGGCACGTCCTCCAAAATGGTCGTAGAATATTTCGACAAATCAAATTTTGGGTCATTGTCATTCTGGTCTTCGACGTAAACACTCAAATTGCAAGAACTTTGTAATGTTGGTGTCCCTCGATCCCGCGCAGTGATGGTCAATGAATACCTGGACTGGCTTTCCCTATCCAGAGGCCTGGAAGTTATATCTCCAGATTTGGGATCAACGCTGAACTTGTTTCCATTATTACCACTGGTGATGCTGTAGGAAACGTCACCATTGGGACCTTCATCCAGGTCTTCTGCTGTTACCGTGTGGATTACAGCAGTTTCAGAGTTTTCAGGAACGGAAAGTCGGTAGCAGGATCCCGGTTGGAATTTAGGAGTATTATCATTGACATCCGTTACTTTAATGACCAAAGTTGTGGAATCAAATAAAGTCATGGAATGAGTCCAATCTGAAACGTAGATAGGTATAACATATGCTTCGACTTCTTCTCTATCCAAAGGTTTCTTCGTAAGCACCTCACCAGATGGGGAAAGGATTTCGAAGGTACTGTGTGCCATTGCTGGTGGTATGATAAATGTTATGTTATCTGTGAAAAAACATTCAGTTAAATCTCTAAATTGTCGGTTGAAATACAAGTAACGCAGTTATTCTTAAGAGAGAGTTCATTTATAAATATGAATTATATGGTTAGTCAGCTATACATAAAGCAAGTTATAATGCCCAGACTTAATTTTCGGTCAGAGTTTTTTCAACATATGATGATCAATTAAAAATATAATTTTAATAATAATACAGTGGTTTACATCAAAGACACTCTAAAAACGAAATGTTTTTTCTAATTTTCAAGAAAATTAACATTTATTCAATAATAAATGAGAATTGAATCACTCTTAAATCATGTGAGAAGGCACGCCAATCGACATGCATGACGTCAATTGCTCACAAACATCATGATATCATAAGTTACGTTGTTTAATAAATAATAGTTTGTAGAGATTTCGTTATATTTTTTTTCATTTTCACGTAGTACTCACTCCTTCAAACAAATAGTTCATGAAATTCCCTAAGAATGGAAAAATGATATATTGACATGTTTAGTGCCGATGTCCTTCGGTGGACACTGTTGAATTTTACTCCTGAGGCCGTTCTTTATTTTTGGCTATTTTTTGTTGAAATGTTTTCTCTAGATCATTTAATTAGTTATTTTGACAAGTTTCCAATGAAAATTGTGTTTTTTCGATATTTCTTTTTCTGTGACCACCGATGGACATGTAGTCTCAGATAGAAATTTTGCTGGTGGAGACTGAATGACCACCCGTGGACACAGTTTTTTTAATCACTGTAGACAGTGAATTTTGCAATCGAAAATCAATACTGAAAAAATCAAAACTGCATGGTCTGCATCTCTGGGATTGCAGAATCGACAAATAAATGTAAAACCTATATAAAATGTATTATCAAGGTCAAGTTCAAAATGTCTATAAGTGGCCACGAGGTCCGAATAGACACCTGACAGTGTCCACTGGTGGGCACACGTACGAAACGTGGCGAATAGTTTAAATTTGCAGAGTAACAATTATTTTACGTCGAAAATTTTTCAGTAACAAACATTACCAACACATGGTTTACTTTCTTTTTAACCTCAACATTTAAAATTATATCTTTAGAAACTTGAAAATTAATGAAGTTCAATAAAAAAATACATTTCAATTTGACGAATAGCATCTTCATAATTGGAAATATCCATGCTCACTTTGAACTATCAGTAGAATTTCCCAATATTTTATGTATGTGGAACGTGATTACGTAGCTCGTCAGATGTATGACAAAAATCTGAGCCAACTAGCAGAGGTCCGAAAACTGAACATAACGTGTAAATTGTAGCTTCAAAACATATAACTTTCAAATATACTCACTGTCATTTGTAATTCCGGACCTCGCAGAGACTTTGGTGACAACACTTCCAACAGATACGTCTTCAGGAACGCTAACCAAGTACTGCGACTCTAAGAACTTCAACGAACTATTGAGCGATCCCTGCACAACCAATTTCAGTTGCATAGTAGCTTGCTTCGTAGGTGTTCCATGATCGTTTGCGGTAATATTTAGAACAAACGATTTATGACTAGAAGGCAAAGGCTTCGCCAGAGTTAAGGTCCCAGTGTCATATCCCAATGAAAATAAACCTGCGTCATTCCCGTTGGAAATTATGTACGTAACTCTGCCATTGTCTCCACTATCCATATCGATGGCGATGATGTGAGCAATGGTCATCCCCACGCTAGTAGACTCGCTTATTTGTACTGTGGAGGTAGTGGGAACCACAAATTTTGGAGCGTTGTCGTTGAAGTCAGTAACAATTATTCGACCAGTAACAGAGGTGCTAAGCCTTTCAGACACGTTTTGTGACTGATCAGTTGCAGTCACGATAATGGTATACTCCTGAGTAGTTTCGAAATCCAGATTTGAAAGTAAAACAAGTGTTCCAGTAAGCAAATCCACGGAAAATATATTAGCCGTATGGGGTTGTTTCTGCAAGCTATACCTCAACTGACTGTTACTTCCACTGTCTGCATCGAAAGCTGAAAAATTGAAGACTGGAGTACCTATTTCGGTATGCTCGTTGATGGGGATGGTTATGGGATCTTGTGGCCATTTCGGTGCGTTATCATTTACATCGGCAATGTCTACTCTAACAGTGACTGCGCTACTCTGAGGGTTGTTCATGGCGCTGGTATCCAGAGCTCTTACCTCCAAGCGATATTCACTCTGTGTTTCTCTATCTAGTCGCCTAGCCACAACAAGAGACCCTGTACTTCTGTCGATGTCAAAAGCATCCCCGATTGTATCCGTAGACAAAGACGTCAAGGAGTAGGTTACATACCCTCCGGAACCTGTTAGCGAATTCTCATCAACAGGTTCCGTGAGAGCGATGGATCCGACTACATAGCCAACGGGAACGTCTTCATCAACTCTGAAAGCCAAACTTGAACTCGTGAATGTGGGTCTGTTATCGTTCAGATCCAATACTTCGACCCTCAGCATTCGAATGCTCTGCTTGGGTGGTTTTCCTCCATCTGTAACTGCCACAGCAAGACGGTAGATAGTTTTCTCTTCGTGGTCCAAAACCATCCTGGTTTTTATGACGCCGGAAACTGGATCTATGGCGAAGACACCGTGTCCGTCTGAATCATGATTTTTCACGATCGAGTATGTGAGGGAAGCGTTGTTTCCATTGTCAGCGTCGATTGCTCTCACACGAACAACTTCGGTACCTGGATGCTGTTCTTCTCGGACGCTGATGACGTCTTCTTGGGGATCTACGATTTCCGGGGTGTTGTCGTTTACGTCCAATACGACGATTTTCACGACAACCCTTGAACTCCTAGGAGGTGAGCCTTTGTCTCTGGCTTCGACAACCAAGTCGTGATGTTGTTTGATTTCTCTGTCCAAAACATCTTTGGTAGTTATTTCACCTGGAACAAAAAAAAACAAGGGGTTCATTGGAGATAATGAGTATATAGGAATAAAAGAAATAGAGGGGGATTTTAAAGTAGATTTCAAAGACCTCAGCCGAATTCTGTATGTAGTACAGAAAAGTGAAAACAACGACAGGGGCGTAGAATAGAATCATACAAATCTGATATTGCTGAAAAGTACCGTCGGGGTTCCACAACAAAGCATATTACCGCCTACTTCATTTTCACTGTACATTATACACGTGCCCAATTATCTATCAAGGTATTCTAAAACACTCTATGCCGATGGATCTTCATGCTTATTTTCAAACTAATCAGGATGACTAACCGAAAATAATTCAACTTACTTTCAACAAAATGCATAAGTGATTTTCAGTTATTCAACTTTATCTCAATCTAAGTAAACTGTTTCCTACCAGCCCATTATTACTCAGAGGTGGATTTCCGAAAGGTTGCCCTTGACTCCGCGAGAACGTCGAAGAAAGAGACAGCGCCACGAAATGACAATCTTTAGCAGATGATTGAAATGTATGAGAGCTGAGATGCCAGTCACGTTGTCCGAATCTCGGTTGGTCCCAGAAGCCGAAGAATGCTTTTAGCATTCCGCTCTCAGAACAAATAATACGCCGTTGACACTTTCTATAACTACTTTGCTCCAATCAACACACTTTTTGTGGTCCAATTATTGCTGATATATCAAATTACTTCGATGATTGCTGTTCTCGATGCAGATCGCTCTACGGTCAATTACGATTATCAAAACATATATTGCCTCATATCATTTTTCTTATGAACTGATAATTGGTTTGATGTTCAATCATTATTGTGAGGAAATTGTATTTATGTGGACTATCGGAAGATTTATGTTCCTTTCACTGAAAAGTGATAGAAGCTGAAATGGTAATTCGTGTAATTTTAACTTTGGCTTATTTCATCAGTTCGGACTTCCATTGTCTAATATATAAATTGATTTGAAATCCCTGAAAAAAATTTATTATTAATTATTATTTTTAATTTATTTTTAATATTTTTCAGGGGTTTCAAATCAATTTATATTATATTAGACAATAGAAGTCCGAACTGATGAAATACACCACGAAATATTGTCAACCACCTTCAAACAAACGTTAACTTTGGCTGTTTCTATTAAAATGAAAACTCAAAATATTATCAAAAAATGGACGAAATAATATTCTATTTTCAATCTGCAATACTCAATTAGGTTTGATAAGAATACTTTACTTTTAATAAGAACTGATAAAGTGAAAATACGAAATACAATTCAAGAAAAATATATACAATAAATGCATAGCCTGCAGAATCGAATGAAATTTCATTGGAGACTGTAAATTGTTGGCAGATTATTACGTATTTCTTGTACCACATAATGAATGCGTTCCCGCAAAACTTGTTCATTATTATATTTCGACACGCTATTTCATGTAGCCCCAAAGAAAAAAGTCAAGAAGGTTCATATTCAGGCACGGTGGTGGCAAAGATTTTCATTTACCCCTTTCTATCAATCTTCGTTGACAAGTATATATTGAAAATTGCCGAACTTGCCGGGCAAAATGTGGTGGAGCGCCATTTAACTGTGCAAGTTTAAAGGTACTTCGTTTAGAAAGGCTGGCAGATTGTTTGGCAAAAATCGCAAACACTTTTGTACGTTTTATCTTCCAGGTAGCACATTTAAGTAACACTTTATTGTGAGATTTTAATCGAGTGTACAAAACCGCAACACGTGTTTCATTGAGTGCACAAAACCGCAACACGTGTTTTCCTCTACAATATTTTCTTTCAGCTTGTAATACTAATTAAATTCCTCCAACTTATTGCTTAGCGAACATTTAAATAAATTTGTCAAAATTGTTTCCTGATGTTCGAATTGGTAATCAGTTTATGCGTAAGCTCATGTAATTCAATTATTAATGCATATAAAGTATGCAATAACTTTTCGGAGTATGTCATACCAACTAAATTTCACCTACTTAGTGCCTGATATACATTATTCAATTGAATTAACAGGCGTGTGAAACACGTGTTGCGGTTTTTTAAACTGTTAAAACTAATCTCTAAACTAAACTCTCTTGACCCTAAAATCTAATTCACAATGGAACAAGAAACCCAATGCATGTTCTTGTAAACAGACGTGAAGATGGTACATTGGCCCACAGAGTGTACATATGTACAGGAAACCAACACACATAGACAGGTACCTAAACATAAAATCTAACCACCAAACACAACAAAAGAGAGGAGTAAATGAAATGTTGGTTGAGAGAGTACGACGTATCTGTCAATCTGAAAGTCTTCCTGAGGAACTCAATCGCCTAAAAAATGCCTTTAAAGGAAACGGGTACAGCGAAGGATAATTTGAGCGGACCATACGAGCTAGGAGAGAGAACGTCAAAGTAACCCCAGCTAGGCTGGAGAAGGAAAAAACTTTCCTTCCCTAAGTTAAAAATGTTACAGCCCGGATTGGGAGAGTGAAACCAATATTTAGGAAAACAAAAACTATTAGACAAAGTCTAAGGTCTGGAACAACAAAGAGAAGTGTAGCTACCCGTCTCTATGAACACATGCTCTCAACAAAGAAGACACTAAAATTATCTCATTCGAAGATACAATAATACTCTATAATACTCGATTAAAATCAAAATTACTATCCATGAGTATATAGAGAGGCAATAGAAATTCAAAAACACAAGGATAATTTCAATAGAAAAGAAGAAGCAATGAACACTAATAAAATCAAGCTACCTATCCTTGAAGGTACACAAACAAGGATAGGTACCCAAGTCAAAAACAGCATCATAGTTAATGCGTTCAAAACAACGGAAACAACAACAAACTGGTTCTGAAAGCTTTCGTTCCTTACCATTCGTAAGTATTTTAGTGCCCAATAGTGTAATTTGTGTGTGTGCGCGCTTCAAGTTTGGTCAATCCGTCCATAAAATCGAATTAAAGAAATTGGATTAGTCGTAGTTCTGATTCTTCTCTACAAAATATTACTCTTTCTTGATAGTCTCATAGTAGAAGAGCTTGTACATGCTTGGTATGGTAAAGGTGGAATAGTTATCAGCGTTATATTCGTGCAACTATGGCCCAGGATACACCCGTATTAGGCGAGATCCGACGTATTCTGTCTGTTGAATCTTCTTCAATTTGTCAAAGTAATTGGTTGGAATATGGATATTCAGAAACTGCTCATTATTGATAAACTCACATATCAATTACAAAAAATAGTTTCCTGTAATTGCCTACATATGCCAACTAGTATTTGAATACTCTAAAACCAAGTGAATAATGTTCAAGAATTTCCTACTCAGAAAGTCTGCGTGCACACAATCGGCTGTAGAAACTGCATCTGCAAGTTCACATTAATATCACTTTCATTTCGAGACGCGTAATTCGAGACGAACCACAAATATCTCGGTGTCAGTAACACGTGATTAATCTTGACACCTCTACAAGACACCATTTCGTTAAGATACCATAAGAGGCTTAAAGTTAGTTCGGAACGGCGGTAATTTTCTTCTGGTTTCAATAAAACTCAAGTCGAGTAAATAGGGTTTATATAATCGAATAAAGTACTACCTGAAGCAGTTTCGATATGATTCCGAAGGCAATCACTTGATAATGATAATAACAATAACATAATTTTAATTATTATTGACAGTTCGGTAACGAAATACATTAACTGACGATACGTCTCTAAGCCATATACAATACGTTTTAGTTAAGTAGTTTTGAAGCTTCTGGAATAAGTCAATTCAAATTAAAACCTTTGATAAATCGACAAGAGTGATGTGGTTCAAAAAGAACCAAAATAGTCCTTAGATTCACAAGAAGCAATTCATTTTGAAATTTGCAATACAAAATATTGTAATGAATCTGAAGCCGGCCCTGACCGTACCTCATATTCATTAAACACATGACGCAAACGAAGCATTCGAGAAAATACTGGCA
>WOGL01000212.1:0-17291 GCA_015342145.1 Leptinotarsa rubiginosa | reverse complement strand
GAAACCCATCATCAAGCGAAAAATGGCCAACTCCCGCCAAACGGTCATCTCCCACTGAACCAGTGAAGCGGAAAAAAATGGAAAGCGGGGATAACTGAAAGTACTCAAACGACCCATAAATACTCATCTCTCGGAGAAATCAGTCCAGTCGTCACCCGAAGACGATTGTGGATACCAATAATCGAAACCTCGTAAACTAACTTGGCTTGAAATCTCTTAACTTTTGTATTATCTTTGTTTTCATTTTGTATTTCTTTATTTTTAATTTTTGTTCAATTATTTATATTTTTACTTGTATTTTATTTGACTATCATTTCATTTCAGGTTTTTTGCTCAATATAATTGTTATTTATAGCTATTTATTTCAATTTTTTTTTTAGTTGTTTCAGGGATTTCTAATCACTTTATATATTAGACAATGGAAGTCCGAACTAGTGAAATTCAAAAAAACGTTTTTCTTCAGAATATCAAAAAGAAATAGAAATTGTGATTTGAATAAAAATCACAATTTCCTAAATATTCATATATAGTAACAAAAAAATTGTTAATCAACAAATGCGTTTTTAAGCAATATATTTTTTTTAAGAAACGATTTTATTTTTAAAAATCATAATATTCATCACTGATAAAAAAAATCCCCCTATGAAAATCTCAAAGATCTTATAAACAGCACATCTGCTTATAACAATTTATTAACAAATACAGCTAAAAGTTATGAAAAATCATTTTTATGTAACTTTAATCAATAAGAAAACAAAAAAAATTGAATATTGAAAAAACATTTTTTCATTACTTTAATTGAATTTTTCACTTTTTAACGTCTTTGATTATTAATAAGAAAGCGGAAAATCAAAGTTTTTCAATTTTTCCAACGAGAATCTATTTTGAAGGCTTTCAATAACAGCAGAAAGAAGTGAAAAAAATTTGAGGTTTGTAGTTTAAAAATTATCAGGATTTTTATGTAAATTGAAAACTTGTAAAAATCATTTAATTAACTAAAGTATATCTAATGAAATAATCACGGGAAACATCTTTTCCATGGAGTTTCGTTTCTTCAAGTGTCTGGCAGATACGTGATTTTTTTTCTTAATAATGATGTCTAATGGGTTGAAATAATTTTTATTGTTCAAAGGTCCGTATCGGCCAGCGCGTGCGGGACGCGCATCACCCGCTTTTAGCGCTATTTTCGCCACTAAATTAAAATTATAAATATTGGTGATAAAATTCCGGGAGGCGAGATTCTTTTTCGAAAATTTCCTACCCTTTAAGGATATTTTTTCAAATTTCCGATATCTTCAATATTTCTTTCTTTACTAAATTGTTTATAACTTTTGTAATTTTTTCGAGCCCCTCTTGAAATTTTTCGAATAGTTGCTAGAGGTCATTCCGAATCGGACGAGCCCTGGATCATAATTTTCGGTGCCCTTGGACAGAAGTTCCAAAAAATTATCTTGTGACCCAGACTAGTATATCTGATTTTTATCTGATAATACATGCTCAAGGTTGAAATTTCTGTATGTCTGGCCTGTATAAGCTGCTAAAAAATCACCACATTCTAGTCTACATATGCCCGATTTATTCCACCTATCCCTTTTGGGTTTTGCGTTGATTAACATGTTTCCCAAATTATTCTTACCAGTGAATGTTAAATTTTGAGAAACAGTTTTTTATGTTTTCGGAGAGCTTTCCCGAATAGCTTATGCTAGCATATTTTTTAGCTTCTTGAGATTCTTCTTGATTTAGATATAGTTCATTCCTGATCAATTTTTAGTTTTTTTATTGAAGATCAGTTTCTCAATTAAGTTGACTGGAATATGATTATTAAATGCTATGTGCTTTTTGATTCTCATTTTTTCTTGAAAAACTTTCTCTGATGATGGAATCATAAATGCTCTATGTATCATTGATCTGAATTCAGATAATTTATGTAATAATGGACTGAAATAATCTAAGGCGATTGTACAGTCGGTAAAATTGTTTTTTCTGAATATGTTAAACTGAAATTCATTATTAAATTTTCTAATAGTGAGATCAAGAAATTTAATTCTGTTGTTTAGTTCAATTTCGACTGTGAATTTTATCTCATCGTGGAGACTGTTAAGGAAATTCAAGAACTGATTTATCTGTCTATTTGTGTCGTCAAAACTCACGAGGATATCATCCACATATCTAAACCATAATGAAAAAATAGGTGTCTGTAATAAGGCATTATTCAGGATACGCGCCTTTCCTAGGTTGTCCCTAGATATATCTGCTAGTAAGGGAATCAACGGTGAGCCTATTGGAAGACCTGAATTTTGCAGGTAACACTTTTTATTGTATTCGAAATAATTTTGTTTGGGACAAATTTCAAAGAGGTTGTATAGTTCTTTAGTGATATATGGATTAGTATTCTGTTTATCTATTATGTCTTTCAGCAGAGGAAGGCATTCGTTTGTTTGAATAGTTGGAAACATGTTTTTTACATCAAAAGATACTAATTTAATATTATTATTGTTGTTAAATATTAGTCAACTTGTTGGCTAGGTGTATAGAATTTATAACAGTGTTTGATGGTGTGAAATTTGTTAGCTCTCTGAACTTAGAATTCAAGAATTTTGACAAATTATCGGTTGGAGCATCAAAATATTTCTGTTAGATTGCTGATAGTATACCCAACTTCACGGTAATCAAGTTCGCTACATCTGTTACTAAAATAAACCAATTAGAAATCACTCAAAAATGTTGTAACGTATTCTGAAAACCCCGTATTTTGGAAAAAATAAATGGTTACTTATTCTTCTTTTCACCATCTCTTCCTAAACATAAAAAACTACTTTATGCCGCAATACAACTTAATCACGAATCATTTTGTCACGAGCTATGTGTTAAATTCTGGAATATAGCACTTACCTTGAGAAAATCGGTCCAAATTATATCTACAAAATGTATCACAATTATTTTGTTTCTCTCTAACAAGTCGAGGCAAGATAACCACTGGACTAATGGATAATTGTCGAAAGCATCCTTTGATATATTCTCCCTCGTCTAGGTAGTGGAAACAAATTGCCAAGATTAATACAGTTTGATAGGCTTCTTAACTTTCTCCGACCGGATAAGCGACATCCCAATTACGGGTAGTGAAGCTAATAACCTCATAAATTTATTTTTAATAGGGGCTAAGATAGGGCCATTCCCTGTCCGGCAGCATTCTAAGCAACGACCTGGAAAATCACTCTATGTCTATTAAATTTCAATATACCCTCTTTTTTCGTTTTCTCCAACTAAGCCTTTGGATACCATTTCGAGCTCATATACCTATGAGATCGTATATTGCAATATAATCCCCTCTTTTTTTAATAATTTATATGTAGTATATATTACCCAAATTTTTTTGTAATTTTTCTTCGCTATCTGCTATGATCACTAGAGTTTTATCAATAAAAACTGTTTAAAATCTGTTTCTCCGTTAATCAGCTGTCGCCCCCATACGAACGACAACTCTCAGGAGTTGAGAAACTTGTGCGAGCTAAGGACTAACGAGGTCTTACCTTTTAACGGGTTATTCCTAATCAATATTGAAAAACCAAAAAATGCTCGATGCAAGATTACTTTTAATGGTATATTCCATTTCTACAAATATCGAAAATTTGTGTACAATGTACAAATGTAATAAAGATAAGCTAATTAAGCTACTGGGTTCATACCCCCTTTATAAAGAATTAACTCATTTTCTTTATAATTACAAATATATTTAAATTTAAATTTTTTTCTTTTCCAATTTTTGGCTCTAATTATTATTTCTTCATATTTCTGATTTGAAATATGAATTGGTTTGGAAATTAATTTACTTTCAATCATCAACCTATTGAAATCCCTATTATACCCCTCTAAATCAGCAATTCATTATTTTATTACACAAAGATTGCCATCGATATTTCTTTTACTTTCATTTTCAATAATAAATAATTTAAATGAATTTATCTTCACAAATTTAAATTTTTTTCATAAATTTTATATTAAATTCAAATCTTCTATTAAAAATTGGAAAAGCCCCGTTCTATTTTTCAATTCCCCGAAGTTATAGAAGGTTTTAATTGAAAAATAGCATTTACTTTATTGACTTGGTAAAAATTAAGTCTTATAGTTATTTTAACGTACAGCCTTAATACAATTGATTTTTCAGTTTTCATTATTATTATTTCTGCGATAGTTGGAGGAATTTTAGGATTGAATCAAATTAAATTACGAAAAATTTTAGGCATATTCTCCTATTGATCATATATCGGCTAGATTTTCATATATAAAAATAATTTGATTTTAATATTTTTGTATTTACTTTCTAATTTTAATGAATATCATTTTTTTATTTGAAATTATACTAATTTTTTACCTAAACCAATTATATAATTCGATAAATCAGCATAAATTAGAATTTTATACATAAAAATAATATTATTTTGATATTTTTGTGTTTACTTTCTAATTTTAATGAATATTATTATTATATACGAAATTATACAATTTTTTTACCTAAATCAATTATTAAATTCTATAAACCAACATTTATTAGGAAAATTATCCCTTATTTTAATTTTTTTTAATTTAGGAGGTCCACTGCCCTTTCTAGGATTTTTACTTAAATGACCAATTTCTAATACTTTAATTGAAAAACAAATTTTGGTAACTTTCATTCTAATTATTTTTACCTTAATTCTATTATTTTTTTATATTCGAATAACTTTTTCAACAATAGTTTTTTTCAAAATAAGTCTTTTTCATTTATTCCCTCAAAATTTGATTTTTGAATTATTTTATCAAATAGGTTCACTCTAGTCGGATTATTGATTTGTACAAGAATTCTTAGAATTTTCTGAGGATTTGAGTTAGTATAAACATGAAATATTATTTCATATATTGGATCTTAGTAAGAGTGAATTTCTTCTTATATATTTTATGAGAATCATTCATCTTTCAACGAAAAAATTCAGGGGCCTATAATCTAAGATCATCTATTGAACATGGTTACTCAGCGTTACCTTACTTAATTTCTAAATTTCAATATGGCAGATTAGTGCACTGGATTTAAACCCCACTTATTAACCTTCTTTTAGAAATGATGACTTGGAACACTTAATACTTCAAGATAGAGCTTCCCCATAATAGAACAGTTCACTTATTTCCATGATCATAAATTAATAATTTTAATTATTATTACAATATTAGTAGGTTAATTAATATTACGATAATTTTTAAATAAATTCTTCCATTTATATTTATTAGAAGGATAAACTATTGAAATTATTTGAACTATTTTAACAACAATCACTTCAATTTTTATTGCTATTTCTTCTTTACGTTCAATTTATATGTTAGATGAAATTAATACTGATTTTAGGAATACTGTGATTTTAAAAATATTGAATTTGATTCTTATATACTCCCAACTAAATAAAGAATTGAATAAATTCAATTTTCATCTTTTATATGTTGATAATTGAGTAATTGTACCGCTTAAATCCCAAATTCGAATATAAGTGACTGCCGCAGATGTTATTCACTTATGACCAATTCCTTCAATAGTCGTAAAAATTGATGCAACACCTGGGCGATTACATTGAAGTAGATTTATACCTAATCGTTCAGGATTATTTTTGGGTAAGTGCTCTGAAATTTGTGGTGCTAACCACAGATTTATACCTATTGTTATAGAAATAATTTCTTCTTATTTTTCAAAATGAATTTTTAAAATAACTATTACTTCATTAGATGGCCGATAATGAGCAATGGAATTTTAAACCATTTTATAGTATTTCTACCGAGACAGAGTATCCCAAACTGCTTGACTACAGTAAAACAAGGTGGCTGGCGTTAATGCCGGTACTTTTGAAAAGTTATAAAAATTTTTCAGCCATTGAAAAACCATTTTCTGATTATTGACAAATGCCGTAATATCTCAAAGAGGTTTTTCGAAAGCCAAAATGTCTCGGCCATAGAGTTTGCCAAGAAAATAAATCGTCTCTGAGATAATCTGGAAAGTAAAATCTGCGGCGGCTGAGTTTCATGAAACAAGTGAAGAAAACTTGGAGCATTGCTATCAATTCAACACAGTGCCTACGTGGAAAGAGGTACAGAAAGTGCTGGATTTACTGATCACGCACGGGTTTATTAGCAGCAGACACTATATGAAAGTCTTTGACGAGTTTTCACTTATTTGCAACTTAATTTCTAATCTTCATTTAACAAACTTTTCTACAATTATTGAGTGAGTTATGTATCTGTTAGGAAGTAACGAACCTGTCGAAAGAGTTTTTTCTCAAATGAACAAAATATGGACAAATGATAAAACAGTTAAGTGTTGCAGTTATGAAAGCTATTTTGATTACGAAGATACATTTAAATAAATCATATACCGAGTTCCACACTTATCTAAAAATAAGACCCGATATTTTGAAACAAATTTTTTCAGCCAATATATACAAAAATACGACTTAGAAGGCACGCCACTATTTAGGCTTAGAGTCGTGCCCACTCAACTATTTTGTGTTTAGTGTTTTGAATATTTTGTGTTATTCTATCTTCTCTAATAAAAAACTTGTGAAGCACTCAACAATTTTCTTTCATAATTGAATTTCGCAGATGTCCCACTCTGGCGAAAAAAAAGATAATGTTTTGGAGCACTCTGTTGCTCAGATGGACAACGTATAGCCGAAACAATTTCACTAACTTTCTTCGAAAGCTTCTGATATTTCCTCTTCCATATTCTCCGTTTCACTATCACTGTCGTTATTTAAATCAATAATGAATTCATTAACACCATTGATATGGAAGTGTCCAATCTCCATATAGTCTTTTTCAACTAAAATTACTTTTCTAATCCGTTTCTGTCAGTCTTCTTCGGTAATATTAGATACTTTTTTTAACTAGCTCTATCACCTTCTTCAGCAATTCTTAAGAGTTTTGTTACAGCAGCTCACGTTATGGCCGGAAGTATTCAATTTATTTGTTATGATTTCAATTGTAGGAATCTCATTGCTTTTGTAACAGTCGTATTATTGTTTTTTTAATGATTTTATCAGATGAACATCTAAAGGTTTTGGTAAACCCGCATCAAATCGCGTCTTGCGTTCATAAGGTTTGTTTTTGACTATTTTACTTACAGTTGAGAAAGGAATTTCGGTCAAATCTGATGTGGCTTGTAATAGTTTTTTTTTCTTCGAAACCAAACTTGATATGTAGATTCTTATATACATTGAAACATACTCTCTTTGTTTTTTAATATTCAAATGCATCCGAATCTTATTCACTGGTATCTCTTTTTCGCATTGTTCACCAGCGCTAGTGGAATCACTACACAGGAAAAAGTCTGCGTTGTTATCACACTCGTTATTACTATTAGTACTTGTCGAAGGACGCCACATTTTAAACAAATAACAAAAATTTTAAGTAATTATAACTTCACCAATATCGAATTTCAACTCTCAAATCGCGATCTGTTCCTGAACTGAACATTGACAACACGACTCTTCTAACCAACCTCATATTCTATTGGTCACCGTAACATGACTTCAAATTCAATTTTATGACTCTTCAGCCAATCACAAAACTCAGTTAATAAAAATTATTCAATACGAACCGCCAATTCTTCAGTCCACGTGGACTAGTTGACAGCGGCTTCATTTCTCTGTATTGGTTATTGTCTTTGAGAGCGCCGACACCTTTAAGTATGCACAATACCGTTTACTTCGACTATACATGCTGTATCGACTAATGTATGTCGACGATTAATATCGTCGTTTCTGCATGTTCAATTGACTAGTATTGTTGCTATCAATAAGAACGTAAATTATAATGATAGTTCGACGTAAGCAATTATTCGATCAATGAAATTTCTAAAAATAGATGTTTTACAAGATAGAGTGACTAAATTTAGTGTCCGCCCATTTAACATAGGAATGACATATTTGTAACACGTAATTCATTGAGTTGCCGCTATTGACCATATTCCCAACTGTCGTGACCTCTGACACTCACCCCGATATTATCTGTAATTTATATACATCGAAAATTCCCCAGTGGCGCAAGTGACAATGAAATTTTTAAATAGCATTACGCAGTCACATTCATGAGAGGTCTTTCTCAATTATGGTTATGTTGCAACTGTTTTTACAAGAAGACCTTATTCTAGATGTCACTTTCATACACTTACACACAAATAATAAAATGAAAAACTTACAGGTTTTGCATGAGCCATCAAAATATTCAGGTGATCTATTCCAGTAGAGAACAACAAATAGAAAGCACTAAGCTTATCGCTGTCAGAGAATAAAAACAATAACTATTACAAAATGCATTTCCACTCATTTGTAGTAGATTGAACAAAATATCTGCTTACATTTTTCCTAGGAGGATTTGAAGTTCCTTTAAAATCATGTCCTTATTTCTTGCTGATTTATATATATTAAAGCTTCCACAATCGATGAACAACAGATTTTACTAGACCATTTGCTGAAGTGCTAAAGAAATCTTCTTTGAATTAGAAGGGGTATATTTTCAGGAGATATTACTTCTTGAGAAAAGAGGTTTTTTTGGCTTTCACTTCTCCATCTTTATACAAAAAATTAAGAGAAATTTTTAAATAAGGATAAAATCAAATGAGTTCAAAATGTACTCTTCATAAACAAATAGAAAACCTAGAAACAACTACTTTCATATGAAATTTCCAATACACTTTTTCCAATACAGGTTACACTCCACCATTATTCATGAAATTTAATTAGATATCATTCAAAGAAAATATACTTACACAATAAAATATATGAAAAAGTTACGAAAAATTACTTATATAGAATACTGTCATACTCAATGGCGGTCTTCGAAGTTTCAGTATAAGAAATTTGTCTTATTACCTGTTCAGCACCTTTTTGGATAATTCTACAAGATGAATGTTATGGATAGAACGAGTGCTTCATCTTGTAATATTTGAAGTCCACCATTGAGTATGATGGTGTTCCATGTGAGTGAGTGAAAATTTATAGTATAACTCTTATATATTTTATAATGAAGCGTTCCTATAAATGATATTTTTTTCTCTTTCATTAAATATGTTGTCTAGTAATCCTGTGAATAATATCAGATTCGATTCTATATCTAATATTTTCAGTACACACTGAAGGGAAAAAGTAATATTGATATATTTTTGATATATTCAATATTCATTCACTACTAGTTATTTCGAAATGATTCTTCCTTTCTTGTTATTCCAAGTTCATGTAAAAGAAGTTTTTTTGAGAAGGCTTTTTCTTCCAATCTGTATCTGAAAGTAACTTCTAAGCATGATATACATATTTTTATATTAAGTTCATTTTAAACTTACTTGCTTCCTTCCTTCCTTCGGATGTTTTCCACAATTTTTTGTATGAAAATGGAGAAGTAAAAGCCAAGAAGCATTTGTTTTAAAATGTAATGAAGAGCAAACTGAAAATTTCACTCCAACAATATATGGAAAATAATTAAATTTATGTACTCAGCTTTCTTTAGATGGTTAACGTTTCGGTAATTATTCCCTTTGTAAACTCTTCAGGTGGCGCTTTATTACACATCAGCACATTCTCTGTTGATTGAGTATCGTATATTTTTCATATTTTGGAAGGTTAGATACCTGAGAAGCAGCAAGAAATATTGACCCATCTACAAAAAATGTCTTTCAAAAAGTAATGCCTTTTTTGTTTTTGATTAGTAAGGATTCGAAACGGCGAAAGTAGCACTCATATAGACCAGATGCATTTTAGAAAAGATATGGGGCTGAAAACCAAACACGATGCTATAGTCAACGATGGGTAAACCCATGATGATATATGTTTCGTGTGGTTTCATGGCCAAAGAGAAAATAAGCGACTGCTACTTACAGAGTTAACTTGTTGCAGTGGTAAAAACAAGATTATTGAAACACCATTAACAGCAGTATTGGAGAGAGTCTTGATTCCTCTACATATTTCGATAACGAGAAGTGGGCCAATTTGAATTACGAACTAGCAGAATTGAAATTCCGAAATGAAATAGGAACGATCATAAAACATATTCACGATCCACATGACACCAAAAAACAATTTCCACACAAAATTCAAAAACCGTAGAGAAGACGATTAACAGTCATCACTAGAATATACTTGGACTAAACAAACGGGTCGAAAACCAAACATGGGACGAAAGCTGGAATACACTATGCGGGTCTGAGATAAATATGAACACTGGTCTGTGAATGTTATGAAGAACTGAAGAATCTGGCAAACAGGAATGGACTGACTCTATACTGGGTATGAGAACATTCTGAAATCACTGTCAACGGAATAATCATGGGGTATTCAGAAACGCGGATAATCAATTCCATAAGTGGCCTCTAAACAATTTATGGGGCTAAGCAGGAAACGACTCATTCGACATCATCTATTTAAAGAACTGCTGAACGAAACTGACTATATAACGGAGTTTTCAGCTGAAGGCAATTCAACAGGGGATCAGAGACAGCTCGTCTGATTTTCTACGAATGTGACACTAGACCTGTGACACTATAACCTGTGATCTCATGAAAGGTACAACTGGAACCTCTGGCGTAGAATAAATCCAAAATAAGCGCTTTTCCTAATTCCATTTGGTTGGTGAAATGTGCGTCAAGAAGAGTATTGCAGTTGTGATTGGAAAAAGTGCTTGTTTTGGAGCTGTGATCTTATGCCTCATATGTAAAGAAACATAAAAATACTATAATGAAGCTGCTATCTAGGATAATCACAGCTGCCATTTGACTTCTGGACGTGAAATCTCAAAATATCAATTTACTATGATGAAGCTGTTATATATAGAGAATATTGTAATGCCTCTAAAATCTGTTCATTTCAAGTTCCAACAAGGTGTATCAAATTCATATTTTTCATTAAACAATAATAACAACTCCAATGTGTACTGGTTACATACCTTAAAATGGCCTTTATTGAAGAAGATTATTTCCAATTGCTTCTCACCTGCAAAAAATATGAGTGCTATCAGAATAAATTGAAAATAATAATAATGATTAGGGTTTGAAGGTTCAAGATGAACTGTTTTATCAGTATTTTCAACGTCTTCAATTCCAAAATTGATGATTATTTTCACGCAGAGCAGATATTTGGTCTAATATTCAGCTGTGAAACGTCAGCCGAGCACTAATAAGTTCTCGAATCAACTACCACCGTTGGAAGAGGTCAATTCTGATGCAGGTTGCTACTCGGGATCATGGACCAAGCTTTGCCAAGATTGAAAGCACGTGCTTGAAGATTCGCCAAGACATGGAGGATACCCACAACAGCAAGTGGGGAAATTTGGTGAGGGAACAATGCCCGAATTTACACCGAAAACAGGACAACTACGAAGACACCAATGTCATCAACATGAGTTCCCGCCCGCTTACGGACATAGAGGAATCCTTGTCAGGAAAAGGTCTTAACTTCGCCATTGCGCCAAACTCTGCGCCCACTTTGGAGATAATTACTGATCAGAACGAGGCAAAAGAATTCAGATGATAAAACAGAGAACAGCTGTATCGAGTACCAATTCCAACATCTAACATCAGTGATGAAAAACGGAGAGCTCTGAACGGTCTACGGAGAGATAACAGCATCAAAATTCTATCTGCAGACAAGGGAAACGCTACTTTTGTGATGGATACTGATCTTTATGAACAGAAGATCCAAGATGTTCTTCAAAAGGAACAATACATGAAGATTGCACGGGACCCAACTGCATCAACTTGAAAAAAGTTGTACCAGTTTTGAAAAAACACCAAGTCTATTTTTCGGAGAAGGAAAAATCATCTCTAACACCGCACCACAGTGAGCAATCTCACATGTATTGACTACCCAAAATCTACAATAAAGATGTTCCGCTCAGACCGATCATCAGTTCCAGAGATTTAGCTACTCAAAACTGGTCCAGATTTCACTTCTCATCAATGCAATCACTACAAGGAAGAACTTCATCAGAACTATCTGAAGACGAGGACCTGGAAGATAGAACGAACTCACAACGAAATGGTTACTCCAGAGTGATGGTAGAACAGACTTTGGTTAGAAGACAGCAAGAACTTCGCAAGGAAGAGAAGCCGTCACAACCAGTGCTTGTACTTCCTTACGTCAGAGGATTGTCGGAAAGGATAAGAAGAAATGTACCCAAGCATAACATCAGAACCTGCTTCAGATCCGGAAACACCATCCGTAGCAGACTTACAAAAACCAGGCCGCCATACGTGGACTGTGATTCCAAGAATTGCCCTGTGAGTGCGGCAAATTCTTTATCGGTGAAACTAAGAGACCATTGAAAATCCGCATTGCCGAGTACCAGAAAACAAATAGCGAGGAGAAACCAGCAAATCGGGAATAGCAGAGCATGTTTGGATTCATCAACATAACATCAAGTGGTACCATGCTGAGATCATCCACAGGGAGGAACGCTGGTTTGAGAGGAAGCTCGAAGAAGCTGCATATATGTTGTTCCAACGACACATTCAGCCAAGTTAGCGTGGAGTAACGCAACATATGGAAACCTGTGATCAAGCGGATAACTATTAACTCCCGCCAAACTGACAACTCTCGCTAAACCAGTGAAGCGAATAGAGGAAAAAGGGGATAGAAGAAGGCGCTCGAATGACCTATAAAAGTTATCTCTTGGAGGAATAGTCCAGTCATCCCCCGAATACGAAACATCGTGAAGTAACTTGGTCTGAAATATTTTGTAAATTAATTTTCAATTTCTGTTTATTTTTATTCTTTTTCGTTTTCAGTTCTTTTCCACCCTGTGATCATTTTCATTTTGTATCTTAATTATTTTATTCGTTTCATTATATTTTCATTTCAGGTTATATTGCGTAAAATAATTGATATTTCAGCTATTCATTCTAATTTTACTTATTCTTTCATAGATTTCGAATCATAGTAGAATCATATTAGACAATGGAAGTCCGTACTAATGAAATTCGTCGTGGAGTAACTTGGCTTGAGATCTTTTAAATTTTTATTTCATTGACAAAATAGTTAAGGCTTTCGCGGCCAAAGTTTTTAGTGTCAGTATTTTTCGGGTTTGTGGATTTTTGGTATTTCTTCTTGACGCGCCACTCGCGCCAACGAAACGCCAGGAAAAAATTCCAAAAATCCACGGCCTTCGAATCCGAGAAAAAGGGACACTTTCATTTCATTTTTATTTGTTCAATTTTTAATTTTTTGCTTCTATTCATTTCATTGTATTTACTGCTCAATATAATTGTTTCAATAAATTGATGGATGTAGCCATTACTAGGTACATGGTATGATATCATCATCAAAAATGAGAAATAAAACTTTCTATGTTTTTTCACCACTTTTATTTATAACTAATGATATTGCAGTTTCGTCCCATAATGACATTTTTAAACAATTACAAGACATGTTCATTGTAGTTACAAATAAGTTAGTTACAAATAAAAGTGGTAAAAAAACATAGTTTTCTCCCATTTTTATAATAGAATTGTTGTTTTCAACTATTCATCTGAATTTTTTGATTTTATTTGTTTTCTCAGAGATTTCAAATCACATTATATCATATCAGGCAATGGAAGTCCGAAGTAGAAAAATTCAACACTGAATATATTAACTTGGTTTGACACTTGCCTACTTTTTTTTCTGTCATAGTGCTCGTAATTATTAATAATGTTCTTCGATGAAATTTACTCAAACAGAAGATGTGCACAACTATCAATGAATAAAGTAGGTAAGTTACTATCTACCTGAAGACAACACAAAAAATGCGACCCCAATTTTCTAAGTGATTCACTACGTGATATGAAACCTGAGCAGTAGCAACCTTTCTTTATCATGCATGTCGCATCGGTGNTTCAAATTTCATAATGTAAAGGGCAATGTTTGAGGTAATTAATGTATTCGAATTCTCAAGGATTATTATCGGATCTTTCTAAATAGCTTTCCAATCACCACGTTGAATTTTACCACTTTTTCAAACATTGAAATTGGTATAGTAAACTTTCCTCAAAAGATAGACATATATTATTGTTAACTTTTTTGTAGTCCTATAAAAGAACAATATGTAGTGAATTGTTTTGTTAGGCAAGTACTTTTCCCAAGCACCAGAAATGCAATATTTCTCTGCAATACGAAGAATATTGCACTTCTGGTGATTGTGAAAAGTGCTTGTGAAAAGTGCTTGTCCTTAGATTTTTTATACGCTAGAGGTTTCAGTTGTATTTTTCACATCTCTAAGAGATTGAGCCCATTTTTATAGGAAAGCTCTTCAGCTTCGCACGGGTAGCTACTCTTCCCCGACTTTGCACGAATAACATTCTCATATTTCAACAAATTCATACAATACATCAATTAATTAGACACTCATACCTTCCTTTTGAATCACTTCGTCCATTGCTGAAAACCACATGAAAACCTGTTCCGTAGTTTTTGAATTCATCGCATTCAGATAGATGGAGTGACAGACGCAGCGAAGTGACTTCATATTATAATAATAGTAAATGTTGATCCAAAGCGAGTCTTTTTTCAAGAAAGGAGAATTAGAAAATCCATTTTAACTCTGTGAGGATTAAATAACCTTGCATCATACTGAAATACACAGTTTCAAAGAACATACTTTGTATTCATATTCATCATATAATAAAATTTCACAAAGAGAAATATCCAAAACAAAGTATTTGTGATCAACATCAGACAGCACTGTTTCGACCTGCCATGAGACACATTAGTGCTATTAGGCTGAACCACAAATGCATTATTGGACTCAACTCAAAGGACAAGCCTAAGTCGGTGAGGGAGAAAACATTTCCTTCTATATAATTGACAGAGAACTCAATCCTTGAATATCAAAGATATACCAGGCTCTCCAAGGCAGTCAGTTGCAAAACCTGGCTTCGACTGTGGGATATTCAAATTTCTGGGGAGTAAAAAACTCTGCAGGTCTCATGCCTGACGTTTCGTCTACGAATGCATTAGACATTATCAAAAGCCGATCCGCAATGGAAACAACTAGAGCACATGGTCCGTTGCCTCATCTCCTTTGATAATGTCTACCGCAGTCAAAGACCAAACATCAGACATAAAAACCTGAAGACCTCTACTAAAAAATCCGTAAAATTACTTTGACACAATGAAACAATTTTCAAATGTTGTAAAAGCACATGAATCCCATTTAAAATTTCATTTCTATGCAAGTTTCAGACTGCTTTCGCCAGCTGAACATATTGAAACGTCATGTTATTGTTTATTCGGAAATTGGCGTGTATATTTTCTAGCTACTATCAGCTAAACAACTGCTGATCAAGATTTTTCCAAGTAATCTTGTTATCTGAAAATATTAATGGTGATGAATTTACGATTTCTGCAGAGGAAACCGCCAGTGACTATATTGGGCTGTTTGTCTCATCTCTCAAACCAACATTTCTAATTATCTTCAACCGGAAGTCCGAACGAACCGGAAGTCCCAGCGAATTGAAACGAAACCAGGAAATTGAAACGGTTTATTGGATCGAACGTCCTAAAAGGATCATTTTGAATGCCTAATTATTATCGGGTCGACTTATTTCGGTGTTCGAAACGAAATAAGCCAAGCGAAAACACAACTCCTGTGTCGATGCAAGATGGTGAAGCATGAAATTTCGATGAGAGACGGAGCTTTCCACGACCGCTGTAAATTTTGTTAAACATATGTTTGATATAATCGGCCGATACTTGATGAAAATCCACAAAGTATTCATAAAACACTTTATTGTGAGATTTTCACTAAACCGTTTCACAGAAACGCAACATGAGTTTCGCCAAACACATGCTTCATTAATGTCAGATATGTCGAAGGCTGTACGTGTATATCTGTCAATAAACGACTTATCAACCATTTTAAGTATTGAATATTATTCATAAGTGTCTTATATAACCCTCACTCATTGAACATCGCGTAGTCGAATTAAAACCTAAGAAATAGGTCATAAGTAGAAAATAGTTTGTGGAACCACGTGAGGGACAAACATATGTATTATTTGCTAAGTGGACAGAAAATATGAATTCAAACTGAAATGTTGGGTAATGGACCAGTTAAACTACCCCTAGATTTCGACCTGGAAATTTTGGAGAGTATCATTTGAGGAGTACCTGGTTGCATCACGGCAGCACGAAACCGCTGATGATGTGATCTTATCTATTTTAAAAAATTTAATTAATCGGGTCTCTTCCCATATTATGTCGACATTTATAATACCGGAGGCAGACCAAAACGAATTCAACTACAGCATGGAACTGTTAAATGAATATGTCAACCCCAGAGAGACACACTTTTATGAAAAAACACAGAAAGAAGGAAATTTCCTGACAGATTGCATACAACTAGTAAAAAGCTGTAACTATAATACAATAGATCCATGAAACCGGTGAAGACAAAGCTCTCAGAGACAAAATTGTAATGGGCATCAGAGACTCAAATACAAGAGTAGTACTGTTGAGAGTAAATGGGCTAACTCTTACCAAAACTATCGAATCCTGTCGAACAAGTGAAAAGTGTAGAAAAGAAATTGCATGGAGTAACGAAAAAGGGTTTTGAGTTAGGAAAAAGATGAGCGAGCACCTGTGGATATGGATAGAAGCGAAAACATTTTTTTTCTGTAGAAGATATCGTAAAACTCATGGACCCAGAGAGTTCCTGACTGTGAAACGAAGTGTAGCAGATGTGACAAAGGAAATCATTTCGCAGTAGCATGCAAGGTGAAGAGTGTGAAAACCGCAGAGGTGGAATGCGGTAGCGATTCCAGAAAATGTTCGTAACAACAATAACATACCACGAGGTCTTTTCAAAAATGAGCTGAATGCTCAAATTTCGCGGGCAACGTAGGGTAGACTGGGTACGGTTATGCCAGGTTACGGTTGTGACAGTCGTCATTTTAGCGAAACCACAGTATACTTATATACAGTAGTCCCACGTAGCGTCGGTCCCTTTGATGTTGGTGTCCAGGAGTTTCAGTTTTTACAATGCTGACGTATTTGATATTAATGACATTTCTCCCTACTACAATCTCAACCAAAGCGTCTAAACACTGCTCAATATAACAACTATTCATATAAACTGCTTAAAAAAAATACAGTCGATGAAAATCACGTTGGGCACCTGAGAAAATTGCACAAATGATAATTTTGCATTTGTGTATTAATTCAAGTAACCCAGATCATTTGGACAATGATGAACTATGTTTCAAGTAGATTTTAAAAATTCATGGGATCGGCAGATGTTCATATTCGGATGTG
>WOGL01000210.1:0-17316 GCA_015342145.1 Leptinotarsa rubiginosa | reverse complement strand
CATACATGAGAACAATACTGCAAAGCAGTTCTGATCTGAGCTTCATAAAGCATCAAAAGTTGCTGAGGTGTGTATAGTTTTCTGGTTCGGAACAGTGTTCCAAGCTTTTGAAAAACATCCTTTCCAATTCCAGCGACATGATTGTGCCATTACATATTGGTTCGGAGACATTTATTTTCTTGGAGAAAACCGATGCCTGGGTATTCGCGGCATTGAATTGAACCTGGTTACGTTCACCCCAATTCGAAATCACTTCTAGATCCTCATTAAGATATACAACCTCCTGCTGCCGGTGAAGATGTGCCTCTATAGCCGATGATCTGGAATCCAAATGGATTGACGAATCAAGTGTGCTGTCATCAGCAAAGCAATATATTGGATTCTTGTTTTTTTCCAATAAGTCGTTGATTTACAATAAAAAGAGGGTTGGAGACAATATGGTAAAAGTATCGACGGCCACTAGCAGGGAACGTTCTTTCAGGAAGCTGAAGAGCCATATACCAAAATGATCCGACAAGCTATAGCATCGAAGTTTGGCCAGCAAACCCTAATGTCACACACGGTCAAAGGCCTTAGAATAGAAATATCAAACGTAACAGCTCTTGATTCTACATGTTTCACGATTGGGTTATTCCAAATATGGGTGGCATACGATAGGTCGCCTGTTAATCTTTGTTTCCGAAAGCCATATTGATGATCGCTCAAGTATTTGAGGATATGGTGGTTTACGACTTTCAGCATGATTTTTGATATCACTGTTAAAATCAGCGCGAAGTTTCATGAGACGATTTTCCGCGAATTTCTACAGTTAGATAAAAATAGAGACAATCTTAAAGTTAGGAATTGATTTTTCTCTTCTGAAGACGCCAGCTTTTGGATGATGGAAGGCTCGTCGAGAATAATATTGCATTTCTTGTGTTTGGGAAAAGTACTTGTTTTGAATCAACTCATAATTTCGAAAAAACGACCCGTCAACTATTCATTTGTTTTATCGAATCTGGATAATAACTGACTAAAGAAAAGAATAGTAAAGATATTTTTATCGTAAGCTCATGAAATTTTTCGTGTTTAGGGACATTGTTAATAACTCTTGAAATATTCAGTCCAAAACAAGCACTTTTCCCAATAACTAGAAGTGCAATACTGTTCTCGACGGGTATTCCATCAACCAAGTTGGTGTTTTCTTCATCTTCTGAAGACGCCAGTTTGGTTGATGAAACGCGAACCGAGAAGAGTATAGTATTTGTTGGACTTCGACTTCTGACTCACATTAAATATTGACATTTCAGAGTAATCTCTGAGATTGACATCGTACTGTCATCGCCTTTTGTAACGGTACGTTACACTAAGCGTTCACAACGCTCACGACCGCAGTTTTTCCCGTTCCAAGTGGAATGGATTATGGCACATTATGGGCATTCATGTAAACATTACAAATGACGAGGTTGAAAAAATGAAGTAGAAGTTATAGGAAGATTAGGTGAGCCTTAACAATAAGTTTCAATAATTGCGAGCTAACTTCACTTATATTAATAAAGGAGTATAATTATTTTTTATATGTAATTTCACTGAAATGATTGAACAAATTAAGTTTGAATGTAATCAAAGTGATTTTATGGCAATTGGATATTTGTTGATGCGTCGCAATAGTGCTCCAAAAACTAGTTCATCTAGTTCAGATGAAGCGCGGAATGCAACTTTACAAAATTATAATTGTATTTGATGGAATTGACAGGTACTTGATGAAAATCTATAACTAACGTATTCAAAAACTATTCGCCTGAAGAACCCATTGTATGGCAAAACACGTGTTTCGTTTTTGTAAAACTGAAAATTTCACAATAAAGTGTTTTTTGAATACGTTATTTATAATCGTGAAATCCGAAAACTTAGGCCATGTATTATTGATTATGAGAATGAATTCATCGTTATTCAGATGAATAATTCAAGAGTCATTTCAGGTACATGATTTTCCATTACATATTATTACACTGTAGATTTTGGAAATGTCATGTCTAATTTTACACATCTAGATTATACTCTGAATTTATGATACTCTTAAAATTTTATTGATGAACATTGATGAGATTGAATAATGGAATAAGTTAAGGAATTAGAAAATAATTACGAATGACATAACATTCATGTCATATTTCAAAAACAATTTCAAAAATTGCGCTGAAATTATTTTCAACGTCCACTTGATCCACCTCTTCAGATGGGTCGTTATGAGCTTGCCGTGAGCGAAAGTAATGACGTCATGAGTGACGTTCCACAACGACCGTGATCGTTGTGGAACGGATGAAGTAGCATCTTGATCGTTGTGAGCCTCAGAGTAACATACTCCGAGTTGTGAGCGCTTAGTAACAAAATGGCGGATTACATATTGTTTCACAACTACCTCAATATGTGTAACAAATGACAGGGCATGACTAATAGTACATTTTGAAAAAGATGCAAATTCAAGATGGCCGCAGCTACAAAATGGCGAATTATATATTTTTTCGTACTAATAGTGGTAGTACTGAGGCATTAATTGAGCTAAACAGAATGAGAAGAATTGAGTAACAAAATTAGAAACTAAAAATTTGAAAGTGAAATAAGTAAAAATTGTATGTTGAACGGTTTTATAAAAAAAAAAGATATTAAAAACTAAATAAATAATTCGGAAGGCCTAAGTAGCAGTCATCACACCACTCTCCCCAGCAATTTACGATATTGATCAGATAAAATAATGATAAAATCGTTGGGCGTAGTATTTACATATTTACTCAGGTTACGCTACGCCCAACGATTTTATTTTTATTTGATCAATACCGTAGATTGCTGAGGAGAGTGGTGTGATGACTGCTACCTAGGACCTTCCGAATTATTTTTTAGATTTTAGTACATTATCTACATCATTATTATCTTTTCTTTTCAATTAAACCGTTCAACATGAACTTTTTTTCTACTTATTTTATAAGTTCATACAATTCGAAAACCTAAATAGCTAAGAAGTGGTATTTTCTAAACTTCACCACTGAAGTATACCTGTCATACTACAAAAAATGTCGAATACACTATGCGCAATTCATTTATCTGTGCCAGAGTGAAAGAGTTTCAAGGCTGATCTCTTTGTCTCTCTAACTTAATTACTACTTACTCACTTGTTTGACATTTTTTAATTGCAAGAGGTACATTTCAATGTTGACGTTTGAAAAAATCTCACTCCCTATCAAAATTTTTGAAAAGAATGAAGTACAAAATGGCATTTAAAAAAAGTACGTGACATAGTGAAAAATTTTAATTCCTGATTTTTTTCTTAGAAACCAAGCAAACTTCGTCTTCTGTTTTTCACTACATAAAGTAGTTTGACGATATTTCTCCAGATGACGTCATAGTGTTGCCATACTGAATTTGAAAGAAAATGGTTCCTACACCGCCATTTTGAATAGAAATGGCTACTTTTTATATTGTTGAAAATAAGTTCATTTTCGGTTAAACCAGTATAGATTTTCAATTGCTTTTTTCGTATAAATATCGGTACCTTCGTTCTGAATTTCAAATTTCTCATGCCACGACAACTCATGGTACCGTGTACAACGAATTCGCTGTCACTATAGTGAACTTACAATTGAGAATTATGAAAAAAATAATATTGATTTTATGCTTTACGCTCTTGTAAACTTCAAAAACAAGAGAAAAAGTACTGTTTCTCACTCTTGTTGTCAGGTAAACCAACAAAACTATTTAGCGAAATAGATAACGGTTTCAAAAAATTAATGAAAAGTTTGCTTCAAATACGATAATACCTTATTAATAATTCTCCGAGCCACCTTGAGTGATTATGCGCAATTCAGCTATGTGACGTAGCAGAATTATTAATCTACCTTCAATTAGATAAATGCTCACGAGAAAATTATTAGGTACCATTCACCGCTACTTTGCTGTTAACAGTTGGCTTTGTTAAATTATTGATCTCACAAACAACCTTTCTCTAGCGGCAATTCTAATATACAAAAATGTTCAACAATTTTTATTTTACATGAGAAACTTCATGACAATGAATATTCAAAACACTATGGTTCATGAAGAGTGGACTTGCCATCTTTTCCAATAATTAGTGTATCTATCGAGATATTTGCCTTCTATACTGATAAAATGGTATTTTTTTATGTTAAAAGCTTATTTTAATACTTTCTAGTTTATAATTTGAAATCGTCATTTTTCTTTCAGTTGGGGTGTAAATATATTAACGTATTCAAAAAACACTTTGTGAGATTTTCACTACAGTTTTACAAAAAAGTAACACGGGCGCGTAAAGACACGTCCGAAGAAGCCACTGTAAGTCGAAACACGTGTTGCGTTTTTGTGAAACTGTTTAGTGAAAATCTCACAATAGTGTTTTTGAATACGTTAGTTATGGATTTTCATCAAGTATAGGCCAATTCTATCATATAAATATATTAAAGTAGAACGAAGTTGTTTAGCTGTTAATTGACCTGATGAGATAAACTCTGTTGATGAAACGAGCATCGAGAATAGTGTTGCAGTCCTGGTGTGAGAGCAATTCTTATTGGATTTATAAATTTAGGGTTTATTCCTTGTACTTAAATTACTTAAGTTATCGTCTGTACCTATATTTTATTAAAGTTTTTAGTATTGCTATGATGGGTTCATGTTAAAATAAATTTTTGAAAATTAATGATAATAAAAAAAAATGTCTCTTGCCAGTTTGATATTCATTCAATTATTATTATAACTGCACCTCATTCACAATTTCTTAAATGAAGTTAGCATGGGACGATACCCCTTCATTATATAATTTTTGTTTTGCACTAAAAATAAATTTAAGAACATCAACAATGCAAACCATCTGTTATTAAAAATGACTTTTTTATTTTGAATCTTATTCATTTATAACTCTCTTATTCTGAGCATGCTTCAAAAGTTCATATGGCAGTATACAGAATTATTAAACCATGACATAAAATATTCAGAATCTGAATATTTTTATTTATATAATATTCGTTACCCATATTATATTTCTTCATGTGCAGTGAATGATTTTTCCCAACTTTCCTATGCAAATAGGATTTTGGAGATACCATATTTTAGCTTCACTCATTTTCGAATGGCTAAACACATCAAAGTTAAAAATGTATGTTTTTGAAGTAATTGAGGATTCAATATTTTCCTGAAGAGCTTTCGTAGGCAATATCTTAATAACTCACTGTCATTGATAAACGCTGTGGTCATTTTGAATGTAACAATATTTACAAACTTTTCACTGCGAAGGGTCAGGAATAGGAACCCAGCTCCTCATTTCTGTATTTCCTTTTTTTTCCAGCTATTGAAATTATTGTCAGAAAAATTTACAATTCTACATTTCATCTCAGCAAGACTTCAATAACAAACCCAACTTTTTTGTTCTTCATGTACATATTACAGCACTGAATCTAGAGTTCTAAATGAGAAATTATCATATGTTTGTTATTCGAAAACACTGCACTCCTAATTCTTATCCCTTTTTCCCTCATAAAAACAAAATCAGATTTAAATACAAAAAATATTGCAAACCAAACAATAAACTTCAACCAAATGCACCATTTGTAGATTCTCTAGAGTGCTCTCAGCAGTATATTTCCTTTTTAATAGAGATAGAGCTAAGAGTCGAAAACACATCTCAGATTGGGTTTTTTGAAAATTATTCAAAAAATGTTTGAATTCATTAAAAAATATTTAATGACTGTCACTTTATAAAATAAACAGTAAAGCATTCAAGGAATGTTTAAAACCTATAATAAAAAATAAATACAAAAATAGGTACAATATCTACTCATAGCTTGAAAAATCAGATCATTGTGCGAAGAAAACAGTCTTTAATTAACTACAACATTGTATGGAACCATAATACAAAAAAATCAAATGAGATTTTTTGCTTTTCATATTCACAATAGAAACAAAGTCCCGAAAAATGACTAGCTCAAAATTTATTATTAAAAATAATACCGATCGGAGATGACAAATAATAGCAAGAGACCATTTTCTATCGAAAACATTTATAAACAGTAAAATACAGTCAAAAGAGTTATATGGCATCACATCACAAATATATTCAACTACAAGGATTGGTTGACATTATCAAAGAGGGCCTATAATGAGGTATCCAGATTTATGCATTGGAAAAAAATAATTACCAACATTAATTTGATTCTTTTAAATTCACTTCCTCAAAAGAGCAAATAATAAGCATGTTATTACGAGATGAGATATTATATCTATGTAAATATTACATAAACTGACATTTAATATGATATTCAGTAATTTAAATTCTCCATCTAAAAGCAAACATTTTTTAAACTCTACTGATTCATACACCAAACTTTTACTTTATCCTTAACTTTAGAAAAGTGTTCACATTATAAATCAATGAGAGTGTTCATACACCATACTTTTGCTTTTCCTTTGATTCCTTACAGTAAAAGAATGCTCATATGTTAACCCGACGGTGACATCAAAATTATTTGTAACATAACCCCATTGCTTGTTAATATTGGCATTCTGCTATTATATATGAAGTGTAACAATGACATATAATTAATATATTTTCTCAACTTTCTTTTTCAACTCCAAACGTTCACCATTTCCATTTTTTCAAACAATTTGCCGCAAGTCAACAATTTTGAGAGAAAAATTGTTGATACTCTGAATTTATGGTTACAAAATATGTGCTAGTTTTTCTTTAGTGATTGTGTATGAATGACCCCATTTATCAATTTTCAATCAATATTATTAGAATAAAAATAAATGTTTGGGGTATAAATCAGCCATATTAACCTGAAAATTACAATCTTGGTACTTGTCATCAGTTTCAGACTGCATGAAAGTTTTTTTCGAGTGTTACCTTTTTCTTAGACACAATATTTTATCATGCAAATATGAAATTACTATGTACATTTCAATTGTAGAATTATGTTTTAGTAGCCATCTTTTAAAACTGTTTCGGGTTTTTCAGTGGCTGGCATCTTCAGAGGTTTGTCTTTCATCACTTCCGAGGTTGGAAGTATGATGTAGAGTAGGATAGGTGTAAAGTGAGTAGGTCTGTGGGTCTCCACTGCAATTTCAACCACATGAATCCAGTTTCTTAATGAAGCCGATTACTTATTTCATAAGGAACCTTTCCTTTCAGCTGGCAAGAGTGGGACTCAGAGAACCCCGATTTGGTCTGCGGCAGAGAGTATGAGGTCTGCTATCAGGTCCTGAATTTCCTTATGAAGAATAATCTACTTCAAGGATGCCAGAACATAGTACAACAAAAGCCTCTGAAGATGATGAAGAAAAATTACTGAAGAAAAAAATCATATACAACTCCACACTCTGGGAGGATATGGTGTTGAGAGTTGGGAACAAGTTTTCTTACGTTAGCAGGTTTACATTTTTCATTGTTGACCTTCCAATAAGAAGAGCTGTTCTTAACTTTTAACAAATAATCCTTCCACAAAGTGTAGAGTTTTCCTCACTGATTTTTTTATAACTCATACACAATATTGCACTGTTTGTATTGTCCTCATTATTGTTTGTTGTGTTTATTGACCATTTTACAAGTACATGTTTTGTATCTTCTGAATTTTGTTTTCCCGTTCTGTAATCCTCTTTGGCTGATGAATAGTGTACTAAATAAATATATAAAGATGTTAGCTAGAAATGCCAGGATTAAATTCTGACAACCGATTGCTTAAAAACTCGAGACCATAAACAGGTTTTAATTAGCATGAATTTTTCATTTTATTTTTTAAATGTATTTAATCTATAGCTGCTACCAACCTTATTATATTCTTTAAAGCATATGATAAAAATATAATATAGAGGTGAAATACAAATTCAATTCATAAAAATTTTGAAAACAAAAACCAGAATTCAAAATATTTGAACTCATGCAAATGACACCCGAAATGCAGCTTTCAATTAATGTGTTTCACTACCCCTGGAAAAATGTTCAAATGAAAAGCTCACCTCATTTTTCAGCACAGACAGTGAAAAGTTAACTTATATGCCAATTCTCATTTATTATGTATGCCACTCTATCAAACCTCAAAATAGTGTTGCCCCTACTAATTATCAAAAATACTACTATATTGTGTGAAATGAATTATGTACATAAATCTTATAGTATGCTCCCAACAGCTGACTCAATTTCATTCTCATTGAGACAATTACTTTGTAGTTCACAATAATCCTGCACTGCATTTACACTCACTGGTAGGGGACATTCGTAACTAATGGATTTTATAGCAGAGTCTAATTCCTCAGGTTTTCGTCTGAATATGTTGCTATTCAATGTTGAATCTGCAGAATTAGAATTTGATCCATTGTTGAACTTACTCTGAGAAGAAATTGACTGAGATCCTTGAGAGCAATCATCCTCAGAAGAATTACTTTTACTGGCTGCATTCTGCTCATCAGTACAGCTAGAATTTGACTCATCACCTGTAGAGACATAATCTTGTTTTTCATTGGCACTCTGTTTTTTCTCCATGTTAAATAACTCATGATCTGAAATTTCTGAAGATGCAGAATCATCACTACCTTCATCTGAAGATGAATCCAGTTCTTCTTTAATCTCGTTCTGCAAGCATTCAGTCTCCGATTCTTCGTTATCAGATTGAGAGGAACATTCCACTTGCTCTATCAAACTCTCATAGTTTATGGTGTCATCATAATCTTCTTGTTGAGGCTCTCCCTTGACATCATTGTATCCATTAGTAGGTTTGGTTGAATTATTTATTTGTTTCACTGGTTCTTTCACATCTTCCACTGATTTCCAGTCAAAGTTTTCATGTATTACCATATGTAAACGTAATTTAGAACTTGCATTGTGGTACCTGCCACAAATTCTACATATAAAATTTGATCCAAACCCTTGACCATGCAGTAAAGTAGGATGATTTTCACGTAAGTGTTTCTGCAAGCTCTCATAATTATCATTTGTTTTGAGACAAATACCACATACTGTAGCAGCTACTGCCTTATGGCAACGAATGTAATGCTGCCAAAGATGTTTTTTTGCAGGCCACGTTTTGAAACAGATTTCACAATAGGAGGGGTCATTACTGTTCACATATACAGTTCGTTTGGAAGAGTTTGTTGGAGGATTGCATGGAGATAGGTTACGTTCTGGATCTTCTTCTTTCGTGATAACTGTCAACGGCTTTTTTGTTTCACTAATTGGTTTATTTCCTTTGAAACTTGTTGGCTGTGCATCACTTCTTGAGAAACAGTCATCCTCAGTTGGATTTTTCCCCAGTAAGCGCTTTTCCAGTAATGAAATTTTCTTATCTTGTGACAGCAATAACTTAGGTTCTTCAATATACTGTTCATTGTCAATATTTTCGTACTCACTATCACTTTCAACTTCTTCATCACTGTCACTTTCTTCAACATTATGTGTTTCATTGTCAGCAGATATTTCATTATTAGCGGCTACTTCATTTATAGCAGATGTAATATGAGCCATAATACTGTTTCTTATTGTGGTGGCACTCACATTGGTGCTTTGGGACCCATGTGCCGTAACATCGCAATGTGCTTGCAATTGAGCTTCATTATCAAACACCTCGAGGCAAGTCTTACATGCTTTGAATATTCTCCCATGAGATTTATTGAGGTGGTCATACGTTTTCCATTTTGATCCATAGTTCTTACCACATACGGGGCAAGAAGTGAGAGGCGTCAATTGAGCTTTATGAACCAATCTTACATGGTCTCGAAGAATATGCTGGGTTTCAAACAGTTTCAGGCAAATTCCACATGACAAACTCAAAATCTTACGGTGCAAACTAAGAATGTGCATTTTAAGTTTTATTTTGCTTGGTAAAGGATCTCCACAAAATTGACAAATGTAAGAATCTAAATGGTTTTGTATATGTTCCTGAAGATCATACTTACTTCTCAGGATGTTTTGACATATTTTACAAAACAAATCACAACCAGGATGCCTAAATCTAATATGAGATATAATTTCGCACTTACTCTGTACTTTTTCATTACATATCTCACAGGTGTATTCTGAATGATAGTTGACTAAATGTTTGGTTAAACTCTGTCGATCTTTGAATATTCTAGAACATGTTTTACAACGTGTAAGAAGATCTTTTTGCATCTTTGGTCTACAGTTCTTTTTGTGTTTCTTGAGTAATACTTTTTTATGAAAAGCTTTGGAACATTTTGGACACTTATAATCGCCCTCATTTACTGGAGGTGTATAATTTGTTATGATATTAGTATACAGATCATGGGATGAATCAATTTCTTTTGGAGCCAAGAGTGGTTCTTCATTTATTTGGAAAAGTTCTTGTTTGATAATCAGTTCATCCTCCGCATCTGACTGTTGATTATGGAAATTGTAATCTTGATCACTTATATTACTATTCTGTTCTTGAGCTACAATATGGTCAAGAGTCTGAATATCACATTCAGATAACTGGGGTAAGAAATCTTTTTCAACAGATTGAGCATCGGAATTTTTCTGTTTGGGTGTTTTTGTTAAATGAATTTTGTTGAAATGTTGGGATAAGTGATACTTGGAAGCAGATGTTTTATAGCAAAGCTGGCATGTTATACTAGGATGTCCTTTATGAAGCCTATTCACATGTTTCCATAGATGTGAGTTGCGCCCATAAAACTTATTACATAAATCACAGTGAAATATGGAATGAATATTTCTTCTGTGAGTACTGAACTCTTTGAAGGTCTGAAAGTCACTAGCGCCACATTCATTACAACTGAAGCTTTTAGAAACTGATGTCAAACCAACGTTTTCCACATTTTCATTAGTGTCAATGTAATCTTCTGGATCAAACATCTTCAACAGTTTTTTGCAAGTTTCCAACAAAAAATCATGGACTAAAACGTGATTCTCAAGCCACTTAAAATTATCGTCTCCATACTGGCACACTTGACAAATATATTTAGTAGTTATTTGGTGCTGCTGTGAACAAATTTGAAGATGGCTCTTCAAATTCATGTACGAAGTGCATTGGGTCAAGCAGATGCCACAAAGGTAGGCAGCAAGCTGTACATGTTTGAGACGAAGGTGCATCATAAGATCTTGTTTACTGGTAAAGATACCTGGACAATTAGGACAAACGAAGTTGGGATGAAGCATTGGAGGTTCTCGTTGACGATCAGAAGACTGGTCATCTGAAGAAAACATAAAACAACAATAACATTTTACAACATGAAGAAAAATGCTTTAAAAAATTTAAATGAATAATTTCATAAAATGAATGGAATACAAATAAAATTCCTGAAACCAGTATTTTATACATTTAATATCAAGCTAGGGGAAAACATTGAATACTGCCATTAGAAATTATAGTAACAAAGTTACAAATACTATATCAGTCTCACGTATTATATCTGTTAACACCAATGTAAAAGTCACCTCTTCATAATGATTAGTAGATTAGTAGATTGAAAAAATATTGTTTGGTCAGGTTTACTGCTTCCCAGAAGATCTTCAGATGGCAAATTAATGGAAATTTAAATTCAGAATAGATAAATCAATGGGAAAATTTATGTGTTTTTCTTATTGAACACTTCAAGTGTACACATTCGTATGTACATAAAATACTTCCATTTATTAGCAGTTATCTAACCTATTTCTTTGTTTTCCATTAGTTTTTAGTTGATTTGAATTATTGAAGTTTAGAATTATGTACTCACCTGTTGAATCACTTCTTTTCAAATCAGAAATTTTGACAAGATTGGGAATTTTTTTTCTACTTCTTTCTGGTAAGGACTCTCCAGATCCTGAAGAAACAACTTCTGCCATATCAATACCATGTGCTTCAAAAACATGTGAAGCTAAAGAAGCTGGACCTGAGAAATGAGTGTCACAAAGCAGACAACTTTGTGGCAGTGATGACAAAACTTTCTCATCCTGAAAATTATAACAACTTCAAGGTCTTCAAAATCATATTCGAAAATGTCTGTTACCTGGTATGTTAGGGAACGATGAGTATCTAAATCATCATTCAATTGTATAGATTGTTTTTGAGATGTATTGATTTTTTCATTTTCCAAGCTAAGCCTACTAGTTTCGCCAGAACCTTGTGTATCTAATTTCATTGGTATTTTATTCTTCCTTCTGTTTGATGTGTGCAGTTTGAAAATTTTCGGTTTTGAAGTTTTTATAAAGTCACTTTTTCGCTTCAGCCCTTTTCTTTGAGATATTTCACTAATCAAATTTTTTTCTGTATCATCAAAATACAGAGACTTTGTTGAAATAGAATTTCTATTCGTTACAGAGTCAACAAATTTCGAAATTTCTGTTAGAGATCGCAATTTTTCCCCCAAAATAACGTTTCCATTATTGACAACAGATTCCTCCAAACTCGAGTCTGTATCAATATCATAGTCAACTAAGCTTAGATTATTTTTGGATAAAATACCTTCATTATTGAGAAAATTTACAGTCTGAGGAAAATTCAAATGCAATTCCTCCAAGTCATAATTTTTACCAGCTAAAACATCCAGAAAGTCATCAGTCTGTATTCCCTTATTGATTTTTCGATCACTAAAATCCACATGGCAACCTTTATCTCTTTTTTGTTTTGACTTCAGGGATGATTCCTGAATATTATACTGACTTTCCAGTATTATTATGTTCTGCAAACAGTTTTTTACGAACAAATAAAAGTTGTCTACATTTTCAGTACACTCTCCACAAATTGTATCTGGAAGGAGACAGAATGGAGAAACCTGAAAAAACGTTTCAAAGTTCATAAACTATGGGGATGTCAATTTCAAGTATTTGAAATGATTTTTATTAGAACCAGAATTGCATATAAGAGATTTCAACTTTGTTTGGTAACAAAACAAGAAAACACATTGTAGGAACATCTGGCAGTTCGTTTATAGTTATTTGCCAGCACACTAAAATTATCAAATACTTGATAAAACACTTAATCTCAGTGGAGCAGAGATAAATTTTTGCAGAAAAATTTCCACAAGTTATATGAAAGAGAGATCAGGATTATTCTTCAGACCAAAAAATATTCATACATTTTTTCAAATGATCCTGAACAAAATGAAAAAAAAAATCTAAATCATTTTACATAATGAAGTAAAGAAAAACGTGAATGAAAACCAGTACATAACAATAATAATGATACCAAACAAAGTTGGTTCAAAGCAGAACCAGACTTCACAATGTCTGTAATTCAAGAAAGTTGTGCTAAACAATTTACTTTTTTTAAGATGAATATTATTGTCATTAATACATTCACACAGCTTTAATAAATGTTAAATATTTTTTCAGCTGCCCTGTTGATTTAATGGCATGACAATACTATTTTGAAAATGTTTACTCATCTTCAGAACGTAGTATTCGTTGAATATAGAAAATAAAATATACCTAAATACTTTGGAAATGTTCCTGCTATTATTATCGGATATCTTGTTCTACTTATGATTTTGGCATCATCAAACTAATTAACACTTCAGTTAAATCTGCGTTTGATGCAGATTTTTTTGTATAAGAAAGTAACTCATACTTATTTTACTTAAAAAAAAAAACACCTTAACACAACACACTTTATTGGTTAAATATTACTGTTTTCGATATTTTTCTGGTTTCATTTCATTTATAGAAATTTACATTTTATCATCAAAAAAATAATATCCTTAGTGCATTCCATTTTATTTTTAAGATATTCACAAATTTCCAATGTTCAAAAAAAATTTAAATGAGATTTCTAGTTTTTTATATTTATCATATTTTCTTGACACAGAAATTATATTACTGTTTCATCATCATATGATTTTCAAATACCATTTCTCCTCAATAAAAATATCTTAATAGTATATAAGGTTCTTTTTACTACATGTAAGGGCAGCTGAAGCAATAATTATTGATGAAAAACTGTATGTACAACAGAAAGTTAGCTAGAAACATTTGATAATTGTGTTAGATATATTTCACAAAAAACTTTGACAGACTAATCACGAATGAGAGAGCTGGCATATCTCCAACTTACAAGTTGTATAGATCTGTCAACATTTTGTGAAATGGGTATAATATATACAGAGTGGGCCATCTCTCAGATTAATAATTTTTTATAATTTTTTTCAACATACAAAAAAATTAAATTATGAGTGAATGTGATTGAAATTCAAACTTTTTAGAGTTCTGGTGGCTTCATGTGTTGAATGTCACCTACTGAAAATAGTTGACAACCATCAGACCAAGTCTTGAATATGGAATGAATGTTCAAGTAAAGATTCTAATTAATAAGCACTACCTGTAGGCACACTCTGTAGAAGTCATTTACATTTGATAGTATAAAATATTTTGTTCACTATGAACTCACCTTCACTACACAGGGTTCCCACCAAATTTCCATATTTTCCATGCAGATACATTTTTGTTTCCAAGGCAGTAGATAGGTGAAAAAACAAATAACAACTCAACAATGACATTAAAAATATCAGTCTAAAGCTCTTAACATTCTATAAAAAAGATAATTGTTTATAGTGACAAATAAAATTTTTAGAATACACTTGCTATTCAAAGTTTCAACAAAATCTCCCATAAAAAATGTGTCCCAGGCATCTGACATTTGAAAAATTAACAATCAAATTGATGGGAACCCTGACTACAAAAAAAATCAATTCTGATACAGCCAAAAACAACTAGATCATTACTTTTGAAGAAAATCACAGACTAACAATAATGGTTTTTTAGGCAACATCAATAAATGTAAATTCAGACTATTTCAACAAATAAACCAAGCAACATTTTTTTAATAATCTATAATGAAAATCTCAACTCAATATTTTATAACACCTCTGTTCTTTCTTTTGAAAAAACAACAGCATTTTGTTTCATCAAATATCTCAATTTCCTGCGGCTGGGCAATAGGGGCACTACTATGTGCAGTAGCATCATCAACATTCAATTCATTATTTGTTGAACTTAGAACTTGAACTGAGTCATGACGCTCAGCAGGTGTCAAGTTTCCCAAGGGGTGATGCTTTATTTCATGCCCAGTACTTGTTCTATGAGTTTTTCCTAAAACTCTTTTTGGTGAAACTACTTTGTCATGTGTTGTAGTTGTTAAAGAACCTACAGAGGTATTCATCGTTTTTCCAGACCAGTCAAAGTCACCGTCATCAACAAATCCCTTTTTTGTCAAAAGTGTAGTAAAGAGTTTCCTAAGGTACTCATAATCTGGTGTTTCAAAGAAGTCCAATCTTCTAACATAGCGCATATACACTGCCATTTCTTCAGGATGTCCTTCACAAAGGGAATCAATAGTTGTGGCTCTTTTGGTATCTCCAATTTTTTGATATCTCTCCTTCAAGGTGTCAGCTTTTAATCCTTGCCAAGGCAAGGAGCCCCTCAGGAAATACATGAACATATGACCCAAAGCCTCAAGATCATCCCTTCGAGACTGTTCCTTTCCAAGATGGGTGTTGATAGACATATATCTTGCCGTTCCTGTTAAAGATTTGTGTTCTCTGTATGGTATGTGCTTATTTGTTTCAAGTTCAATATACTCTTTGGCTAGGCCAAAATCAATGATATGAATGATTTTTTCCCTCTTTGTGCTACAGCGGCCAATCAAGAAGTTTTCAGGTTTGACATCTCTATAAATTAAATGTCTAGAGTGCACATATTCAATACGGCAAAGTAACTGTATAGCAATCATAAGCACAGTTTTTAACGAAAACTTCCGCTCACATATATCGAACAAATCTTCAAGACTTGGACCTAATAGTTCCATAACTAATGCATTGTATTTACTGCAAGGTCCAAAGTAATATACATTTGGTATACCTTCATGTGACCCAAGTAATTTATAAAACCTATATTCCAAGTGGAGTTGTGGAGCCTTAGATTTCATAGGCTCCATTTTAATAGCTACATGTTCATTATTGTACAAATTTTTTCCTAAGCGAAGCTCTCCAAAGTTACCACAACCGATCTTTTTGCCAACCCGGAAATTGGGACCCACCATAAGAACTCCAGTGCTGGTATTTGTGAGTTGTCGGATATTGTGAGCTTCATTTGCACCAAGGCGCTTAGCATTCTTCTGCTTTTGATCCATTGTGGAGTTATTCTTTTCTTTGCTACAAATATATATTAATCCTACTAAAACAATGTGCAGAATTGTACTGCAGGGTTTCTTGGAGAGATCAAAGCAGTTAACTGAACGGAAAACAGTGTATACTCACAATTATTGGCAAACATGTTTCTATCTTGCTCCTGAGTCCCTCCGTTTTGAAAATTTGTACAAAATTTTGTCCCAACTTTCCGCAGATACGGCACAATTTTGTTTCCATTTTTAGGCATTCTTCACTACATTTTAATTCATGAAACTAGTTGAACAATATACTTGGAAACAAAACAACACCTGTTTTTTATGAAACATTTTTCTTAACAATTCTGTCTGCATTTTTAACATCGGGGATAAAACAAGTTAAGGAAATTAGATAATTCGCCATTCACATATTTTGTTAATTATAATTTCTGTGAATATTTTTGAGATTTCAGCTCAATTTGCTAAACATTATCTCACAAATACATCGACGCCATTTTAAATAAATTCGCAACAACCGCAACCCGCAACTTCGATTTGCAAATAATTTACACAGGTGTCACTTATCCCTTATTCAATAATTGCACACGTCAAAAGGAGAGCTGATTCTTTCTATCACTACAATACACACTAGAATCTGTGTATTATTCGATAAAAACTAGCTTTCAAACAATTCTTCCATATTTATACAAAACCCCTGGAATGCATGGGCGTTCACATCTACTTGTAAATTTTCAAAAGATATGTGTGGAGCTGATGTATCTTTGAGTTCTAAGATATTGGTTTATACCTTTTCGAGATTACACAAATATTAATGATATTTGTCAGAGTAGATGAACAAAGAGACTTCTGGCGCACTTCAAGGTCGAGCGTCGCTGGTAGGTATTTCAGAGAGAAACTTTAGTGAGTGGAAGAGAGAAACGTGTGACGTCATCGACGCAGGATGGAACGAGTATCGTAGCGATTCAAGCATGGAACTCGGTCTTCTTGGTACTCCGCCTCACCCCTCGGCCCCCTTGTCATGTTTCAGTCACGTGATTTTAATTAAAAAAAGTTCATAGTTATGAGATTCGAACCTAGATCGTCCGCATGCTAGACATTGTCCTTAGCCTCTACACCAACGTAAGACATTAAACGTTACTGCGAAAGATGGGTATTTACAGAGCTCGTTTCATCGATACAAAAGTTATAGAACACACAGAGTCATCTATGAGTAACTAGCTGAACT
>WOGL01000209.1:0-20492 GCA_015342145.1 Leptinotarsa rubiginosa | reverse complement strand
GGTATTAAATTGATTTTTATATTTTTTGTGGATAAGACACACTGTTTCCAAAATAAAAACACATGCTAAAGTCAAAATTTCTTGCTTCACAAATAATGGGCGGCATGAAACAAATTCCATAACGTAAATAGGACTCAATTTGTGCAAAATAAACTGATCTTGTGATAGTAGTTAACTCTCTTGCAACAACTCTCACTGAATGATATCCTGCTGCTAGTCTTTTACATAAGTAGTCAATATGAGAATCAAATTTTAGATTTTCATCAATGAAGAGCCCTAAAAATTTGTATTTGTCTAAATTTTCAACTTTAACATTTTTCAAGTGTACTTCCCCTATGTTACATCTGAACGTGACCACATTTGTTTTGTCGAAGTTGAATGATAAAAGATTGGAATCACACCACTCTTTCACCCTTCTTATGTCGACGATGATATGATCAAGTAAATTTGAGGCGGTATTGCTATGCCAGAGGATAGTGGTGTCGTCAGCGAAACATGTGAATTTACAACTTATGTCAACATGGACTAAGTCATTGACATAAATGAGAAACGACACCGGTCCCAAAACGGAACCTTGTGGGACCCCAGTGCAAATGAAATATTCCTCTGATGAAATTCCATCTAATAGAACATTCTACCGATGAGAAAGGTACGTCTCAAACCAATGTAATGCAGATCCTCTAAATCCGTAAACTTCTAGCTTGCGAAGAAGTAGCATATGGTCTACACAATCGAAGGCCTTGGTTAGGTCACAAAACATGACCGCCGCAGATTCTCTTTCATAAAGATTGGTGTACAGGTTTTCCAGGAGTGAAAATATGGGTTAATTAATTTAATTCCAACCATAGGAATTTTGTTTATATTGAAAAAAAAAATTTTAGCAGAAATTAGTTTTTGGGAAAAACCTTTTCGGTTTTCTACTTTTAGAAACGTTTTCTTTTCAGTTCAAATAAAATTCCTATAGTTGTGATTAAATTGATTAACCGTATGTTAATACGAATTGTCATCGCAACAAGAGCAGAGTTGTCTTTTCTGGTGACAAAGTCGTAATGTTATGAAAAAAATTAGTGATTCGTCTTTCAATGTTTTAATGTAATTCAATGTTCATGTGAAAGTAGTTTTTTTGAAAGGGTTTTTTCTTCCAGTTCATATCTGAATGAATAAACTTACAATATCTTCCCTTCTTTGTGAAGAGTTATCATTTTTTTTTTCTTCCTTCCTTTGGAAGTTTCCCACATTTTTGATCAACAACAAAGAAGAAAACCAAAAAGGTATTTCCCAAAATATTATTTGTTAAATATTTGAAAATACCAAAATCACGAATTTTCTGTAACACTAAAAATTTTTCAATACTAAATTCTTTCAGAAATTAGTTTGACATTTGTTTATACTGTTCCAGTAATCCTTTATGAAATATAACTGTATGTAACGAAATTACTTCCATTTATACTAATACCTTTTCTAATTTCTAGTGAAGTTATTTACCCAATTATATAATTATTTTTCAATCTCCAACACACATCCAATATATTGACAGAAACTGAAAATATACAAAAGAAGTGTGGGAGTTGACTGCATACTCCCTTTTTCCTTTTAGATGCAAATGCAATATTCTGAAGAACGCAATACTAAAAAAAAACTATACTTACACTTCTAATAAATTTGCATTAAAAGATGGTAGGATAGATCTAAAAAATATTCCTAAAGGGTTCGCATTACTATTTGCTAGCACAGGCCTTCTTGTTCTCGTATAAAGATTGATAGAATCTTTGGGGGGTAAGGGGTCGAAACTCATAACAGGTCCACTGTTTTCCTGAGAAAAAAAGTGCATGTTACTTGACTTCAAAATGAGATACGTTCTTAACCTACATCAGTCAGGGGAGATACACCTTTTAAATCGGACAATAATATATGGCGAGATACATTTTGCGGAAGGGGTCCCGCAAACCTTTTCATTCTTTTTGTTTCACATTCCTTAACAATTACATCATTTTTTTCTACCCTATCTAGAACTTCGTGCACATTTTTCTCCAACCAAGGTAAAAGATCACTGTCTTTCCATATATGGTAACTTCTGTTTATATATAACAGAATCAGCTGGTTGAGAGCCGGCGGTTGCCTACAACAAAAAAATAGTTGAAAATTTTGATGTTTTGCTAAAATACAAATTTAAATGTTAACAATAACTGGTAAAAATGATAAAATTTTGAGATTTTCGAATTTTCACATATCTAATAAAAACTTTAATAGTATAAAGTAGACGAGCAGCATGCACTAAATCCGCAGTTTGAGACACAAGTTTTGTTCACAGACGAAGCAATTTTTTCTCGGAAAGCCATTCAAAATTTCCATAACAATCATGTGTGGGCTGAAGAAAATCCCCATGCAATAACCGAAACCCATTTCCAANTATAATTTTTAAGGTCACTTTCGGTTTTAACACGTGGAAATACATTAAAATCGTCTAATTTCAACCCCGAAACAAAAACTTTGTTGTGTTGTGATTTTCGGTTAATGTATGGGCAGGAATTATAGGTGATCATTTAATAGGCCCATTTTTTCTACCAAGACGCCTTGATGGTCGTTCTTATTTACACTTTCTCGAAGAAGACTTACCTGGGTTTTTGGAAGATGTGCCACTTGCGTTAAGGAATCGAATATGGTACATGCACAATGGTGCCCTTGTAATTNGTGCCACTTGCGTTAAGGAATCGAATATGGTACATGCACGATGGCGCCCCTGCTCATTTCAGTGTAATTGTCCGAAACCATTTAAATACAGTTTATCCTAATCGTTGGATAGGTCGCGGAGGACCTCAGCAATGGCCAGCAAGATCCCCCGATCTCAACAGTTTAGATTTTTTTTATGGGGTCACCTTAAAACTCTTGTGTATAAAACTCCCGTTAATACTTTAGAAGATTTAAGAGAGCGAATAGTTGCCTCGTGTGAAACTATACGAAATACGCCGGGAATATTTGAACGGGTGCGTAATTCCATGCGTAGAAGGGCGGAAGCATGCATACTAAGTGCAGGTGGCCACTTCCAACAATTTTTATAATCAGTTTTGGTATTATTACTAATTAACAAATTTGTGCTATTCGTTTAGACTTACTGTCACAAAATAAAATAAAACTCGTTTTTGTGAAAAATTTATTTTTTTGCAGATTATGTTTTCAAATATTATTAGGGAATTGGTAATGCGTTATGAAGCAATTTTCAGATTCTCATTCATTTTAGAATTGATCTAATTTCTTAATTTGCTTTCTGTCGATTTTTATTTTTTTGAGTGAAAATCATGCGTCGGACAAAGAAATACCAGGAGATCAAATTTTCTCAAAAATAAATGAGGATTTTAAAAATGATTTTATTTTGAAAAGAAAGCATTGGCGTAGTACTTTTTCCCCAAAAATATTCAATGCGAAACCCGTAGGGATGCCACTGTTTGAAAAAATACAAATTTGTGTACATCAGAAAATGCGCCTTGAGGCATGGAACATATGTACCAAATATGCCAAAGATGTCTACAAAATTATCTCAGTTATTATTAAAAAACTGATTATTTTTGAAAACTTTGCCACCCTGTATCTCAAAAGTTAAAGCGTTTAGGACATACGTACATAGGAAGTTTTTTTCTTAAAATGGGTCTAAGAATTACCTCCTAAAATATTAACATGTGTTTAAGGAACACCCTGTATAGTCTATATACAAAGATAATGGTATCTCAGTATCCACTTCACTATCATTATTCCCTTCCATGCTTTCAAAAATATTTCCAAAGTTATGTATGTGTCTGTGATAGCAATCCAGAGGCTTCCAGATTCAATCCCAGAATACTACAGACTTCACTATCAACACTATCCCCCACTTGCCATGTCTTCATTATTATGTATGTAATTTTTTAGGGGAAGACTCGCCTTCCCCCTCCACCCCAAACATGCTTACTGTATATTCCTTCTTATTATTACTATCTTATTTTTAACACTTCATTTTTTTTATCCGCTGTTAATTCTAACCCTGATACAAAGTGATTTGAACGTTTTCTTTTTTTTTAATATGACATGTCAAATATCAGTGTTGCCAATCATGCAACGCATAAAACTGACTGAAAAATGCACAACCATTTTTACTCAGTGAAGTACTACGTACGTATAATATACATTTCACTGTTTTTACTTGAATTTATAGGGTAAAACGCGCCAATATCATGTATAACAAGAAAAAGTTTGTAAATTAAAAATGTCTGATACGAGCAGCGATACTTCAATAAGGTTAGATGAATCGAGAAACCACAGTAGAAAGCTTATAAAGACCCAGAAAAATTACTATACCGCTTTTGGCAACATTTATAAATATAACTTTCGTTCGTGCATATTACCTTAATCTTTGTATATAGACTAACCCTTAATATTTACAGTTTAAGTATTATAATTGTAATATGATCATTGATTGATGTGTTGATTATTCTTTACCATGTTATTTTCTGTATGCAATATTATGCCACATACAAGGTTTGCAACAACTAGGTCCATTTATTGTATATGAAAATGTAATATTTTTGTACTTATATTTATAAATGTATTCAAAAGGTGTATTTGTAGCAGATACAAATTACATGTTTTCATCCAGGGTTTAATGAATAAATAAATGAATAATTCAATTAAATTGGTGTGTTCTTGTTTGTAGCACATTTTCTGGATGTCATTGACCAAACAAAAAATGTGCCAATACTCATTTCCAACAATAATCAGATTATCAGACGATTTTATCAGTTTGATATGTAGTCATTGCATTGTTTTTTAAATGCAATCAATGATTTATTTAAAAAAAAATATATCGAATATTTTGCATTAAATAATACTCACATGTATATTCATATACATATATTAATTTTCTACAAATATTTTAATCTATTATGGGTTTTCATTGATAAACATTTATTAACAGATTTTTCATTTTTATTTATTATATATATTTTCATTATCGGATATCGGATCAGTAATTAAAAAAAAATCTTTTTAAAATCTGTTTTCCGTTAATCAGCTGTCACACCCCTACGAACTAAAACACTCAGAAGTCGAAACTTGTGCGAGCTAAGGATTAACGAAGTCTTATCTTTTAACGTGTGATTCCTAACATGGGTTGGACGATAGCAAGTGAAAATCGATCTTTCAGCCTGGGGCTTGAACCACCGACCAATACGGCAGTCAGTTCGAGTGAGTGAACAAAGCACCCACGTAGAACCGAACGGCTAACGACCGACCATGGTATGAGAAATAAGATACATGTGTTTTCGAATGAAAATTAGAAAGATATCTAGAGAAACCTGCATCGATAGTTGTTCCATGGATTCAAAAAACACTTCATTGTGAGATTTTCACTAAACAGTTTTACAAAAACGCAACACGTGTTTCCCCGTACAATGGCTTCTTCGGGCAAGTCTTTACTTTGTTCCATGTCCTGTGGTAGGCTCATTTCGGTTATTAATGAATTGTGGTTCTAATTTATCTTGTAGAAAGTTTACCACGAGTGGTCATTCTCCGGACGCGAAATTAACATTGAAACCTCCTGCTAAAATTAGTGGCAACGTATGATACTTTTCTCCTAATTCTTCAGAGCCTACTCGACCGTAATATACGAAACGTAACTCTCTCTTTTTCTATCTTCACTAACTTATACCTCCCTCTCAACTTCTGTTCACCTCTCCAAATCACACTTTTGGCAACTCTCTCATCACGCATTCACTAGCTTACTCCCCAAGTCAAGCGCGCTTTAAGAAGTTTTACTTCATAAATTCTTGTGCAACGTTCCTCAGAAAACAGGAATCAAGTTACAAGGGCATCCTAGCTAAAACCAACCAGCAAAATTTTGTTTTGATATGGGCAGGGTGACCACCTTCAGTTGAGAATAATCACCTGCGTACATGTATGTTTCAATGTTGTTGAATTTCAAGACAACCGGCTGGATTGGACAAGCAAATCAATTTTTTTCATTCGTTAGAAACTCTCTGACACGATTTTATACTTGTGATGAACTGTTTGGAACCTTCAGTGTAGTAATGAATATTACGGGAGTTTTTTCCCAATACCAATTCGTTATTTTTAACACCTCGACACGTGTTTCGATCACCAAGTGATCCTCTTGAAGATGATCANGATGATCACCAAGTGATCATCTTCAAGAGGAAGATTAAACTGTTTAATCTTCCTCTTGAAGATGATCACTTGGTGATCATCACCAAACCGTTATTTTAACACCTCGACACATGTTTCGATCACCAAGTGATCCTCTTGAAGATGATCACTTGGTGATCGAAACACGTGTCAAGGTGTTAAAATAACGGTTTGGTGTTGGGAAAAAACTTCAGTAATATTCTTTACGATTTTATACGTTTTATATTATTCTGAGCTATGTTTGAAGTTGCAAGTCCCTTTTACTTATTTTCAAATCGATTGCAAAATTTGAAACAAACAGACAAGGAGCGAGTAAAAACGTGAAACAATTTGAATAAAAAATTCAAAGCGTTTCTTAATATTCTACATTACTACAATACACCCATTTAATTTTCCATGAAATTTGTTTTACTGTCAGTAGTTTATATCTATTATTCACTTGTTGAGCAGTGTATAAAATGTCAAACGCTGACAAATCCACTCGTGGTAGAAAATTATGGATGCGCAGTAGTTCTAAAAAAATGAAACTGTGAGACACAAACATCAAAGATTCCGACAAAAGTGACACTACTGGTTTAAGCAATACTGTGGAAAAACTTCCACTCTTTTTTACTTATACTTTTATAATAATTGTATTATCATTTCTGAGAGCCATTATGAACACTTCACTGAGAGTTTCTTGTAATAACTGATTATCGTATATCTATTAGGAATGATCCTATATAAACAAGCACTGTTCCCAAACAACAGAACTTTGATACACTTCTAGATGCGCATTTCACGAACCAATGTGAAGTAGAATTCTTCAGTTAGTATGAGATGGAATGGGAAAAAACTGATTTCAGTGTTCATGTCCATGAAAGTAGCTGTTTAGGATGGATTTTTTTCTAGTTTCTGACAAAACTTCACACACCAACACATTTGTAAAGAGTTTGTGAAAAGTTCTTTTCTTCCTGTCTTTTGCCATATTCTTATTTTGTATAAATATGGAGAAGTTGAATAGTTTATATCAATAACGCAAGCCTTCCAAATATCTGGATCTCTGGTTCATTATTTTTCACAATTTCATTTTTTTAAATACTTAAATACTTTCATGCAATTAATTCTTACAATTCATAATTTTGTTTTTGAGTTTCTAGTTTGAAATTTCAACAAGAAACAGAGGTAACTTAAACTTGAAAAGAATTAATTTGAGATATTTGTTGAATTTAAAAAATGTATTAAGGTTGATAAGTTAATAAGGTATCGTTATTAGTTCAACATAATTTATTGTAGCAAAACGTAGAATTAGTTACATTTCAATATATTTAAAAATACAAATAATACAACATTGAGGCAAAACTGCCATTTTTCAGTAATCACAATATAAAATCACAATCTTATCTGATATATACAATAAAATTGCACCCGATTGAATAACAATATAAAATAAGATGCGGCCTAGGATCTAAATAAAATTTTATATAAATATATTTATAACTAAACAACTTATGAAGATAAAACATAATGAGATAATTGTCTTCATCATCCACATATTAGGAGTTGAAAAATAACAAAACAGTAAATAGATAACTATAAGAGCTCCGCTAATTACAAAAATAACATTTAAAATGCATATTGAATTGATTTTTTGTATTATACCATATAAAAATGTACCAGTTGAATAACACAAGTACTTTCTTGCTATAAATGTCAGTTTGAGAAATTGAATAATTAATGCAAGGTACTATAAGTCTCAGGTTCTCAAATAAATTGTTGAAGTATAAAAACAATTGAATCGTTGAAAGAAGCTTAAAGGATTCAACAAAAATATTCGAATTTGTCTTTTTCAGTACATAATCTAAAAACACTCGAACAAGTTGTTTGATGTCTAAAAAATTTTGGCTATTCATATATCTTATTACAAAATAAAATCTGGGGTTTGTGAAGTCAAAGAAAAATGGGACAAAAATGAAATTTATTTTATAATTTGGGTGGAATATAATATTTTGGTTCGATTTTATATTTGCCAGGTTGTGTTCAGGGAACAAATATGAATTCCCATGAATACCTGGAATAACAAATATCAACCCCACAACTCATCAAGTTTTGACCAACTCTATATAATTTTTTGGAGCGGATTAGATAGTTTTTCACAATAGAATGATTCCAGAGCTCCACCTAATTACATCTTTGCAGTAAAAGCTACAGAGAGAAACAGACCGCAATTTTTCATTTGGATGTTGATTTCGAAGATTGGTCTGGTAATTGACCGCCATTAGGACCCTCGTTCATCTTTAATATTTGTAGTTTGAGTTTTTTGTCGATCCCTAAGATAACGATTTCATAATGGAAATCATCACCAGCACTTATTATTCTCAATATAATTGGTGGAATCAATCCCAAATTTCAGACACTATACTATTATGCCAGTAATGAAAGAATTTTTTTTTTTTGCTAGATCCTTCCTAATTTAACCTAACCTTCCTATGGGTTTCCAAGAAAATACAGACAAAAAGCAAATAGAAAGGGTGCCAAAGTCCAGTGCCAAAGAAAGCTGAACAACTTTAGTGTTGCACAGAAGGACCGAGATTTGTAACTAAACTTTCTACAAGACATTGTGCCCTTCAGAATCCTTTCAAAGCTGCTGAAAACTTAATAGGTAAGGGTCAAGCTCTGGTGTACAGGGTGTCCCAAATTCGAGGGTGACCATATGGATCTCGGAAACCGTAAGAGATACAGGTTCGATTGAATTCAGGCAAAGTTGCATAATTTAGTACTCTCAATATAATGAAATACCCTGTTTTCGATATTGCTTTTCAAAATGAATTCAATGATATAACACAATCCATTATTTGAAAATGGTTTTTTGTCAAATATATCAATTTTATTTTATTTTTATTTGAACAGTAGACCATGCCGAAGCGAAATTAGCTGGGTAACTGACTAAAATGGAGGGCGGCTGTGAACCAAAATAATAATTTCTAATGAAAGCGTCATTTCTTACTAAAACTTTAATTTCCATATCCAAAAGAGCGCGCCCTTCGAGATTTCTAGTGTTATTAATGTTTCAAAACAAAAACTGCGTTAAATCATTAGACATTTCGTTATAATGAATATTCACTATACAAGATTCAAACCGACTAATAGGAAAACACTCCCTATTCACGTTCTTCAACATAGGTTGTAAGTAAATCCAGCTTGGTTGCAACTGAACTCACAGGAATTTTTACTTTTGCATAGGTTCAAAAACCAGTTTTGGGAGTACCAACATTTTTAGTACAGGATCAGATCCGAAAATGGGTCAATAAGAAACACTGGAAAAATATACTTGGGAATATACGAGAAAACTTTTGTAAAGGGACTGTCAGAGTGAATTGAAAAATTGCTGGAACATAGCAGATACTGGTCAGAATAAATACCGGTTTAACAGGTCAAAGAACTTATTAATCAATCGTGAATTCTTATTTAACATCAACACTACCATGCAAAACGATTCAATGTGTTTTTATTCTTTCACTTGTGGTTTAATTTCAAAGTGTTAATCAATATGCACAAACCACATTTGAGTGTAGAAAACTGCAAAAGCAGAAAATCGAAATTCATCTTAGTTACTCGTTTGCACAGACTGCTAATGATAATAAAATAACTTTATGAGTTGATATATTATTATATGGTTAACATCAGTACCCAAATTCGGAAAGATGTATTTCAAAACTGTAAAAGGTAGTCAGTTCCTGTGTAACACTGTATATCAATTAAAAAAGAAATTATTCTGCAATTCAAGGTTTCTTGATGTAACTGACTTTAATAAGCAAAGGAATTATTTATCACAAATTATTCAATCAACTGAATTAAATAATGAATTTATCGCAGAAAAAAATAATGAAGTAGAATCTTTCTGTAAGTCGGCAGAATTATCATCAGTTTTCTCCTAAGGACATCTGTAGATGTTAATTATTAAACCAAACCTTAAACATGAAACTCGGATTAAACCCATTCACTTTCCTTAGATGAAGTCTAAAACTACTCTACAGAAGAATGGTATGATTACAATAATTATATAAATAAATGAACTATGGTAAAAAAACAACTCATAGAGTTTTGTATAAAAACTTACTTTCACATTACCAGATTGAAAGAAAATAAACGAGTTAAACTGATTTCAAATAAATATAATGAACCTGATGAGAAATCTAGACCCAATCTAGAAACACAAAATACTCACAACCTTCCAACTTAGAAATGCACCGCATTTAATACTGATTCTTTGGAGAAAATATAGAGTTTCTTCAAAATATGATTTATACATATATACACAAAAATATGCTAGAAAATACGATTATTAACACATACACAGAAATAATTCAAAAGTTGCTTCATCTCGGAATTCTTTCGAGGAAATCCATTTCAATGACCCTATCGACTTTTTCTAATATTGTGTCCATTTGCTTGTCGTGCTGCTTCTCCGAATAAACATAATCGCTCGGGGTGAGCCTACTGCATTCTGTTCTATGTCTATCTGAACAACTGCTGAGAGTTTTGAAGAAGCTGTGCAAGTCTTTCAGTTGTGTGATGCTGTTGGTTGTCAAAAGCAGTTCATTTCTCTTCATTGGCAATATATCGATGTGGGTGTCTGGATATTTTTTGTCCATCAGATCTGCAATCCGAACAACATGTGGAAGAAACGAGACTTGGTTAATAGGGTCATCCCGTCTCAGTAGGTCATCTCCGACAAAGGCCCATCGATACCTAAGTAAAAAACAGAAAGCTAATCATGTGAATGTATCAAGAAGTTTATTTCAAAATTGGAACTTTACTGTTACCAGTGTCAATGATTCATGTTACATCCTTATTTTTACCTTTATTATTTTATTTCCTTCTGTGACTTTTCGTTTTTTGAAATATTTTTATATATTTTCTGACTCCATATTCTAAATGTCATTTTTTCACTAATTTCATTTATAGATTTAGAGAGCCATTTGACCCCTCTGAGATTTAATGAAACAAACCAAATTATCAAATTATATAAAATGTTGTTATTATTGTCAACTGTAACTATAAAATTCTTGTCAATGTTAACCACTTTGAGGGTTTGGTTAATTTCTTGAAAATAGGACCAGTAAGCCAAATATAATGAATTTGTTTCTATTTTTTTTTCCAGTTAGTGGAGGAGTACCATAGGGCCCGATACTGGGTACTAAACTGTTTATAAAAAATTAATAAATGTTTTTTAGACCGGATGAAACTGGTCACCACTCTTCTTGATGCAAATGTTATGAAAGATAATAACAATGCCATAAATGAGGTTATAATTTTCTGTAATCAATGAAATTTTTTAATAAAAATTTTCCCATATAAGTCCAAATTTGTTGATCTTTGTTTATTCAAATCAATCATTTTGCTTGTTGCAGTTGATACCAGTGTCATCAATTATGTACTGAAGAGAATTTTCAAAACCTCTTTTTTTTAACGTTTAGCTAGTAATAATGGTAAGATAATTTGTTCATTATATTTGAAGGACAGTTGAATTCTGCCTGTTGCTAACAACTGCGATAACGGAATGTTCGAAGGATTATATCACAATTTGAAAATTCAAAATTTTCTTCATAACCACAGTATGATGACGGATTACTTCATAACTTTTGTGATGTAAATACAAATGATTGAATTCGATGACCCGCTAGGTTTGCAGATTCAAATTCACTAGACGTTTTTCTTTAGATTAATTTGATAAATTGTAAATAGTAAAGAGAGCCATTCAAAGAAATAATGTGAAACCCACAAGTGAATGGGCCGACATTTTGAACAACTATTAAGACTATAATAATAATAAAAATAATGGGTGGAACGATACCCTCTCTAATCTTGAATATCAAGATCATGCCGGCTTGTCAGGTACACAAAGTATGTGAGAAAATAATATAACAAAGGTAAATATAAAATGAATGTATACCGAGTCTCACCAATAAAATCAATATGTAAAATATTATCCGTTCACTAAAAATTCATTTATTTAATCAATAAAAAAAATGACACGTCTAAAGATACGCTGTTTAAAGAGCCTCTCTAGACATAAAACAACATACATATAGTGCGGACGTAAATAGCCCCCACCTCTTTTCAACAGGGCAAGATATTGTTCACGTAAAATGGTATCATTTCAAGTACTTTTGGTAGGAGAGACAATAGTGTTGCTTCACTCGTCGTCGAGAGGGCGCCACCAGCCGGATAATTGTCATCTAACCACTTTCAAACCAGCCTGTCGTAATAATGAGGTATCTTATCTTGTTGATACATAATTCATTTGAGTTTTCAACTACACAAATTGGTATTCAAACAGACGTAATCCCTCAGAAGAGCCCACTAGATCATCTGATATGATGCCACTAGATGTTTTTGGGGGATATGCGACATTTGAGTGTACGATACACAACCGCAGTTCTTTTTCAAACTTGTGTATAGAAAAATAGGTGCTTGCAACAAACATAACATAGAAAATAAATTTGTAAACACTTCCTTATTGCCAGTAATTGAATGGTAAACATTTTGAACAACTATTGGAATGAACCGAGTGAGTTTTAAAAACTTTTTATTGTTTGTTTGCAGATCCATAAAATCAATATAAAACTGCTAATCACTTAGGAACGGTTTATCTGATTTCCAAAGATAAAAATGTGTTGGATAGGGAATTAAAATACCTATCAAACGAGGTATCACAAGACCCCTTATTCTAATTGAAAAAATAAAGTTGGTAGCGATGAAGGATACAACACTATTGACTCTTTTATCAAAAAGTACTAAAAATGATATAATTTTACGTGAATTTTGTCTGACGTTGATAACTTGTCTCATTCGAAAGTTGGATTACGTATGTAATGTGAATATACGTATGTATATTTTGTGTATACACATTACATACATGTATTACTTATGTAATGTGTATACACAAAATTAAAGGTTTTTGTAGTAAAACTTTGCAAACTATAATAGGGTTCATCAAGAAAGTTTTTAGTTTCTTTCCAGAACTCTTTGCAGTAACATCTAAAAGATATACTCTTTCAAAAGAGCCTGTCTATACATAAAACAACATACAACATACATGTGTACCGACACAAAATTGAAAATTAATATAAAACTCTTGCCTACTATAATACCTGATCTTTCCTGATCTTTGCCGTTTATTATGTACTTCAAATAATTTGGAAGATGGTTATATACAACTAAATTTTAAATTAAGGGAGATGAGGGGATAGGAAGGCATAAATTTAATGTCTGGAGTATGGCATAATTAGGAGAACATAAGGAAACTTCTTTTCTAAGTTTATTTACTAGACTAACACTCTCCAAAATAAAAATAGCAGACAATGATGAGATTATGGGTGCAACAAACAAAGGCCTGTAAGAATCACGTCTCCTGATCTCACAGAGAAATCTTAATGCCCTCTTCTGAACAAAAATAATACACTGTAAACAGGTTTAAATACATATATCTCAGGTAAGATTCTATCAGTGAATGATTCACAGTTTTAGAAGCATTCATTCCTAGCTCGTTAGATATTATTCTCACTGCATAACATCCAGACAAATATCTCACGTTTATGTATATACATTTATGAGATATTAAAATATGTAAAATCTTAATTGTAATAAGAATTATTATACTAGAAATCCCCTACAGTTGGAAGTGCTAACACACATATTAGTTGTATCTGAATCATGTCCCAGGCTTATGGCCATTAAATTGTACAATAAACTTCCAAGTACAATAAAAAATCTGGCTCTAAAACAGTATAACTATCAAATCAAAGAGTTGTTCCTGGATAAATCCTATTATTCTCTCAAAGAATATATGGATGATAACTTGTGACCCTGTACATGTGTAACTTGTACAGGGTCATAGATTATGACCCTGACATTTTAGGAAGATTTTAATAACGATACCGTTACATAAATAACAGATTATTATATTTTATGTACATGTCCAACATTTTAGGCCGATTTTATTAACGATACTGTTGCATAAATAGCAGATTATTGTACTGTGTCTCTAAGTGCAAGGAGTTTGTATTTTTAATTTTGTATTTGTATACGTTTTGACATACTCATTGTCATCGATAGATGATCCAACTGAAAAAATATTATTATTATTATTTATAAATGAATATTAGATATGGAAACAATGATTTTCTGACAAGAATTTTATTCAAAATATTTTTTAGGTACGGATACAACCACTGTCCTCTTCGACTGCTTCAATAAAACACCTAAATTTGTAATGAATATTTATTTCCACCCGAAATCAGCTGATTCAACATTTCTTCCATAAAACCTAAAAATAAATATATGCAAAGGGACAGACAATCCCAAAACATTAGGAATACTTTGGTAACAGCACACTACATCAGTAGATAAAATAATATGAATATCACATTTACAATAATGAATATACAGCGAGGAATTGAATGATCTCTTTCTAAACAAACATACTAAACTTTCATTCAATCAACATCCTTAAATGAAAGGTTAAAAAAATAACTTCGTGTTTTCAGTTGGAATTTACTTCATTATTTAGCGAAAGTTTATATCAACTACTTGTTACAATATTTGAAAGTGAAATTATTCAATTTTTCATGAAGTTGGAAGAGTATCGACCACATCAATAATTCTGAAACGGATGAAGTAGGCAAGAAACAACATACTTTAACAAGATATTACACACCCTGTACTTCGAAATTGGTGCAAAAACTTTCCCGAGGTTTTTTACAAAGTAACAATTATGGCCACTTCTATTTGTTTTTGTACTAAACGAAAAAACTTGTAAATTTTGATAAAAAAAAAGCCCCAGCATAACAACAACCAACAGATGTAGTTTGTCATCTTCTTCGAACCCCTGCAGAAGAGAGACCATGCACCTCAATTTTATACATTCACTATGCTATAACTAAGGGCTCGTCATCTGAAAATCCTCTGATCTGGGGACTCTCGTCATCTTCCAAAGTGCGGTCATCAAAAGTGGCCGCATCAGATCTACTATCATAGTGGGAGTTAGAGAATCGAGTGAAATTGCTCTGCAGCCTACGGTTTCTTATAACTAGGAATACAATGACCATGATCAATACTATGAGCACAAGTATACTCGGTACGATCACTGCAGTCATGTTTATTGGCTGCACTATGTACGTGCTCTCCTTGCTAACCAGCTCGGAAGCTTGTGAATGTAGACCTTTTCCCGTGCGGATTCTGACCGCGAAAGTATAGGTTTGGTGAGAGGAGTTGGTGTAGAAGAAAGGGGGCTTATCTACGACAAACTTCTGAGCATACGTTTCATTCAAGTTGTTACCTTCTTGTACTAAAACTTCATAAAAATACTTTCCGATGTTATCGGGCAGTTTTCTCTCTAGCCAGCTGACTTTATAACTGCCGTTATTTTCTAGAGACACGCTAGTTTCGAACGGTGGCAAGATAGGTGGCGCCTCATATGTTACAGGCTTCGAATAAGTAGCACCTGGATAATCCGTGGCTACCCTTACATTGTAAATTCCGCCATAAGAGACGTTGAACACACGATAAGAAAGACTGTTTCCACTGACGCGACGATGCCAGGTTTGGGTGGTGGATTTCTCATAGATCTCAATCTGGAAAGAAAAATGAAATGAAATATTTAATTGAAATGGCATTACCTAAATTACATGAAATATGAATTGTATTTATAAATACAAATCGACAGTAAAAATTTGGAAAACACAAAAAATACTCAAATAGATCTTCATAAATAAGTACCTACTTAATCAAATAATTGGTATCCAGTCAGGTATTTTGTGAAATAATAAAATGATGATGATAATTATATCACTTTTTATGGGAACAACTTGGATATGAATTAATTATTTATTATTCAAACTCTAAGAATCCTTTGGACAGTCAAATATAACGAACGGCGTAAAAAATTCATTTTTCCGTTAACCAGTTATCCTCTCTCATGAACGACAACTCAGATGCCCAAACTTTTGTGAACAGAGTATTAAAGAGGTCTTGCCTTCTGATGTGTGATTCGTAGCATGTAAAGGAAACTCCCCACTTTTTATGGATGAGTACTATTTCAATTATCCATAATTTGATTTCAATTTAAGAGCCACGGGCATACACCTGTTTCAGCCTGTTAGACATATTTTTGATTTCTAGGGATATTTTTGACAGATGCTATGCCATTCACCAATTTCACAAGGCATGTTTTGGTTCTCTACCCGGACTGTTCCTGACAGTCAGAAAACAGTCACCCAACTGAATACTGAGCATGTTGTCGCGTAAAACTTTTCAGTTCACAGCTGACTTACTGATTTTGGACGGTTCGGAACAGTACAAACTTAGAACCAAAACAAACCTATTCAGTACTGGACAGGCAGTTCTTGATTGCATATGAAAAACTAAGATGAGTACTTTATGAAAATCACTGCGTAAATACAAGCGAGACATAAGTGGAACCACCTATTGGTGTAACATCCAAGTTTGCTTGCCAAGTTTTCGTGTCGTGTTTCTTACACTTTTTCGAACATAAAAATCGGTTTGAACATCAGAAGCCTCAATCCAACTATAGTACAAGGAATACTTTTCACGATCTTTATCATATATGTTATCATTCATGGAAAAAGTGCTCTCTATAGTTGCATGAAATTTTATGATAAGCTCTGTAGCAATGCAAGAAATATAGCGAACCTGTCATCATTGAAAACGATTTTTAAATCATTTCAAGAAATTGAACCCTACTCATATTATATTATGTACGAATTATAAAACTAGTCAAACATTAATCTAATGAATGTGAACAACTTCTAAATAAAAACTGGAAAAAAAACAATAGTATACTGTCAAAGAATTGTTGTCAAATAAATTCAAATATAAAATTACTAGAAAATGAATATATTTCCATTTGAGTAAATCCCTTTTCAACATATTCTTGAATTTTAATAATGATTTACTTTTTTGTATTACTACGGGAATAGAATTGTTTACGGGAATAGAATTGTTTACGGGAATAGAATTGTTGACGGCAATTCCGTCCTGATTAATTGATTTTTTTCAAAATTAATTTTGGCTTTTCTCAAAGTCTCAGAATGATTATGAATATGACATGTTTCATTAAAAATCATGTTATTTGATATTTTCATTTTATTTTTGAAAGAATGAATGAAACAACAAATTTTCAATTTATAAAGAGAATTAAGATCCAAAAAATTAATGGGTTCATATGAATTTACTGTTGATTCAAAATAGGGTAGTTTATATATACAATTATTGAATATTTGTCATTTAATCTACTTTAGAAACAGTATAATTCACGTCTTAACCCCAACACTCAATTTATTTTCATACAATTGTGGGTGCTTTGGCTATATTGAAAAAAAAAAGTAAAAAGAAAAAAATTGTTAGTTACATATTTCAATAATAATAATTATCTCCATCCTCTTATTCACAACAAAAAAATTACTTTCAACTCTGAGCACCATCATTACAACAATTTTACAATTCTTGACTGTATTTCTTCTGGCTGACATGTGTACTAAGAGTGCAATATCTTTTAATTGCCCTTTTCAATTGAGATATCACTCAACCCCTTTGGGGATAATACCCCGTTTAGAGGGTTGAATATTTTTCAATGGTTTTTTGGTCAAAACTTGTATATCTTATATACGATTTTGAAGAGTTTCTGTATTTTTGTGAAAAATTCATTCCCTGGCAGTTATGCCTTGTGGTAAGTTTTCAATGGTCCATACTGTATTTTGTGTTGTATCTGCAATTTACTGTAAAATTTAGGAAAAACCATTTCATGAAGCAAGCATATTCGGACAGTCAAGTACACAGTGAAGTGGACGTTACAGTGCGGTACGCGAAATGATCTAGTAAGGCGATATACATTCAAATAATAGTTGAAGTTTTAGTGGAAGTGTTTGTTGTATGTGAAGTGAAATAAAAGTTAAGTTTGATTATTCAGTGTAGTCAATTATTGATCAACCCACGGGGGAAAACGTAACAATAACAACTCTTGTATTCTATACCAACAAACGTCCTAATATGTATCAAATGAATTTTACAAAATAATACTCACTATGTAAAAATCTGGCGTGGCGGAAGGACACGATGGCTCCCACTGCACCTTCATCCTGAGTCGGTCACCTGCATCTGGACTAACCATAATTTTTTTTGGTGGGGCCTTAATATGTCCGGCAGTTGTAATCTGTTTGAGGTTTCTGGAGAGTGGTCCGTATCCTAACGGCCCAATCAAACCAACGGCCACAATATACACCTCACAGGAGTCAAGGTTAGTGATACTTGCAGTTAGGTTACTGGTAGTGTATCGTGGTTCTAAAAAAAAATTAAATGTCAATCAGTCCTTCCATTACGGGTCCCAATCTTACTTTCGAACAGTTGATCCAATGTTAAGCCATAATAAACTCCATATACCCAGTTGACTTTTTTCGAATACTTGGGACGATCCCAGCTGAGTTTAACGGTGGTGCCAATTTCTTTCAGCACGATAGACTGTGTTATATTCACTTCGGGAAGAACCTTACCGGATTTTCTTAAAGATATTACTGCAGATGGGCCTATGAAGTCTTTTTTGAAGGCATTCACCTATAAACAAATAAGATATATTGTAGTTATGGAATGGACAGATATTATATTTCCAAAAAGAGTATAATAATTGAATATTTTGCTATTTATTATACAGTAGACCTGCGGTAACCCGGACCTGTCTAATCCGGCGCCCCCTGTAATCTGAAGTGCCAATCGCTATGTGCATCAATTTGTGAATAAATCATGTCATTTACAATCTTTCGAGATTTATGACTTCAATTCTTTCATAATATTGGAGTAATTGGGATCATCCATGGTACAATATATTTTATATGCACAATATCCCAAACAAATATTTCAAACTTTTTTTAGTATGACTGTGAACATGATATCAAGCTGACCAAATAATTGATGCATCTTCCAAGGGAGTGACAATAAGACCCAAGTGAACCATTTTAATAGGAGGGACTGAGCAATGTTTACAATTTTTGATTACAAAGCCTAATAATCTAGAGGACTTGATTGAAATGTTATTTGTACTATGAATGTTAGTTATTCGCCTATAACAACGGGTAATCCCCAATTTTTATATAATATATTAATCTGTAATGTTGTTGTATGCATATTCTCCCCTTCTTAGACTTAACTTACATGCACAGATCCTCAGAAAAGTGTTTTGTACAGCTTCAATTTGGTTTATGTGTATCTCATAATATGGGCACCAAATTATTGAAGCATACTCCAATAATGATCTAACTAATGAACAATATAATAACTTGAGGGTGCTCAAACTGAATTCCTTACATGATTTATTGATGAAGCCCAACATCTTAAGTGATTTTGCTATAATATACTCATTATGAGATTTGAAGTTCAATTCACGATAAAACATAATTCCTAAGTCCTTTATCACTGATTATCTATTAATTGGTATATTATTGATACTGTAGTCATGTAGAACAGGGTGAATAATTCTAGAAAATGTTTGGCAGACACATTTGGATGTGATTCATAACACACCAGACATAAAATTGTGACAAATCTTCTCCAAAACACCTAATATGTAATTTTCATGAACCAAGTAGGTTTGTCACAGTTGATTTATTAGCAACAAATCCATGTTGTGTTGGAGATATTAGACTTTTGCCAAGTCATATGCCTGTTTACTAAAAAGTCAAAAAGTATCTATATATCTAATAAATCAACCTACATAGAGAAAATTAAAATGAAATTGTGATAAAAAAATAGTCTTATAAATCTATACCACATAGAGATATCTAAGAGTGCTCTGAGAGATGTGAAAAAATCAATATTAATCTCATTGGCATTTGATAGAATTCTGGACAAAGGAGAATTTTTTCCGTAATTACACCTATGAAAGTCGAGACTGAAAGTTTGAACTTGAATGGCACTTATCGATATAATGCTTTCCACACATCATTAAGCTAGATTATCAACATACTCTTGAAGAAGCATTTAATCATCCTTCGATTTAATGGTTGCAAAAATTTTCAAGTCATAAATAACCACAATGTTTGAAATAATTTTTGGCGACGTTGGTATATAAATTGAAAAGAAATGGTGCATAGTAGTTTATAACATCTTCACTATATATTGCAGTTGATAATTCATATGCATTTCTGTTCTCCAGTTTCACTGAAAAATTTATTGTACCAGTTGCTTTAACTTGTTCAGACATAATAAAGGAATAAATCTAAAGAAATGAACTTTAAACGTTCAAGCCAGTCTCGATATACCTATACAGT
>WOGL01000208.1:0-16861 GCA_015342145.1 Leptinotarsa rubiginosa | reverse complement strand
GCACATTTCGATTGAATTCAATAAGTATTCACTGTAATATTACAGTTTGAAGTAGACCCATAAATTGTAGCTCAGTGTGTACTATTTATTACTAGCGATGAAGCCACGGTGTTCGCGAAACGCGTCTGGAATTGAAAAATGTATCAATGTATAAAAAATTCATATAGTTTTCCACTTAAGATTCTTGAGACATTCTAATCATTAATTCTATTAATAAATATGATAGTAACAATGACATATGTATTAGTCGTCTTGCTCAACAAAATTCTATAGAAACATTCGAACAACAGTTCAAATATCCCTATTTGTATCAAGAAGTCTCTTGTGCAAACTTCCTGTTTTCCTTGGAACTCAAAGAAAAGATATGTTCAAGAAATATCTTTTCTCTCACGTTCTCCTTTATTCAGAAAGGAAATGAACATAACGTGAACTATACAGGACTTTTCTTATTCTTTTTCTGTCGCTGGAAGTTTTGAAGGTCCATCTGGTCTCTGATCCCAGTAAAGCTAAAACTTTCTGAAACTTTGTTAACGTAGTTAGCAATTGAGCGATCCCTAGGTTTCAGTTACATCATTTCGTCTTTCATTTATTTCAAATTTTCAGTTTGTGGAACCAGAATTAATATTTTGTTGATGGTTGCAAAAATAACAACAAATAACTTCAAAATTTAAATATTCGATACTGAAAATGGTTAAAAAGTCTCACGATAGTTGATTATTTCTCAGAATTGTAAATTAGTGTATTCTATCTCATGTTGAATGTCATTATTTTCATTCAGACCTGAAAATTTTCTTTGGTTTCTTTGGCATAATCGAATGCATTTCATTTTTTTGGATTTAGCAATTTTGGAATAAAATTTTTTCATCCATACTACAAGCCTATTGTGGTATCTATATTACGATATTCTAAATGAATAAGTTAACGTTTACGGAACACATTCTGAACTACAAAACCATATGGCAAATGGAAAAATCGTGTAGATATATTCCTTAAATTACCGCTTTCATTTCTAAACCTCATACAATCATTAGTATACTTTTATCCAATTCCGTTGGGTACTTTGAACAATATTTGTATGTATTATGAAGCCAAAAGAATAACTGAAATGATTTGAAAAGCAAATTTGCTACATGATACCGATCTCAAAATTTTTGCATTCACGATCTATGGGCGCCATTTATGGGATCAACAGGAAACTTAAAAGTCCGATTGTCAAAGATACGAAGATATCGACTGCCAAACGAGTAATAGCTTTCTCTTTCTTTGCAGCTTTGACTGTGAAAAATATTTTTTTCGAAACTTTCACATTATGTATTTCACATTCATAAAAATGTCTACAATGAATGAGATCATAAAAAAAATCTTCATCAGGAATACATAAACCATTTTCGAATTTATACATAACATTTAAACATCAATGGTAAAAACTGAAAAATACGTTTGCGTTTAAAATTAAAATTTCTAGATGTGTTAGACGTCAACATATCGTAAAGTTTAATGAAGAAGAATAAAATCGAAAATCAAATACTATTCTGTTGCCTCTTTCGAATGAATCTGACCCTGACGAACAGAATATCGATTTCTACTCAAAAACTAAATCAGAAAGAGATATCTTATTGGCTCATCTTTCGTGAAGAATGAACTCAGCAGTAATAATTCTGTTAATGGACGCCAATTTAATGCGGTAGCTTGTATTGTTAAGTTATGAAATGATTTATTATGACAGTTGGTAATTTTAAAGATTGAATCATCATTGGTGTACTTGCTGAATTTCTGAGAGGAAAAGAAATAAATTTCATAACGTAACTTTTGAGGAAGATTTTGATGAACGTTGATAGAACTCTGAATAAGAGAATAAAACAATTTGTTCCAACTATGTGTCAACCGTCACAGTATCAAGATCAAAATACGGAATTAAACAGAAAGTATTAATCCAAGTGATTCCGTTTTGTTTCTTATGCTTCCAGCTAGGGAGAAGAGAACATGTTAGGATCACTACAAATCACACCTGAACGCTACAACTATTGATCATTTTGTGAGGTTTTTGATTTTAATAAGTGGATTATTCTCGTGACTCAAATCAATTCAAATAATTGATAAATTGATGAATGTAGCCGTTACTACGTGGTAGGAAATCATTATGAAGAAAAAGGAATTGAAACTCTCTATGCTTTTTACCACTTATATTTGTAACTAACGTTACTGCAGTTTCGTCCTATAAGGACATTTTCAAACTTATACAATAAACTAAAAATGATTAATTACATTAGCCCTCATATAACACGACTGTAAGTAATAATAGAGGTACTCAGCTTAATTGATTACCTAAATTTAGTTTACATGTGACAATGTGGATACGCTAATATGAAAACCGGTGAGTAGGTAAACTAGATCGATTTGATCATTTAACCGGTTGCACCCGCAATGTTTCTGCTTATGAATTTCCAAGGATTCTAAATAATTGAGTTTGCAACGCTTCCTTCCATAGTACAAAATTTCCGTATTGTTTACATTCGGAAACTTGTGGTTGCATGCCAAGGAATGGTTTTAAAATGTCGAATCACTTTTACCTAGTCTGAAGGACCTTTCATGTTCAGCATACCGTTTTGAGAAATTTCAGCCACATTGTCCCACATAAACACTGTTACACTCCGGACACTTAAGGACACTCCAGATTTCTCCAACTTGTCCACTTTATCTTTGGCATTGAAAAGGAAATCAGATAGCCTGGTATGTGGTCTGAATGTTACTCCCACATGGTTTTTTCTGAAGAGAAAACAGAATTCTCCTTTCTTCAAATAATTGAGTTCAAGATAAAACTCTATAGGTTTCATGGGAAAAGTAGATGTGAAATCGAGGTTTTAACAATAGAAGTAGTTGAAAACATTGAAAATTGCCTTTATCAAATATGACAGGAAATGAAAATTGTTGATTTAAGTTCTTTCTTCAGATTAGGTCCTTCAAAATGATATAAAATGAGTTCTCAATGATTGTTTGTACAGTACTATATATTCGATACTATACCATACATTCGACATTTACGTTTTCCATCCCCTGGAAAACTGTATATGTTTAATAATAACACATTTCCTATGAACAAAATATATCATTATACTAATCCAACGATATCGCGTGAAATAATTCATCAACCCCCTTTTTGCAAGCACTGATTACGGGCAGGACTGTCAAAATTCTTCAATAGTAACAAGATCTGCCATATCCCCATCTAACTCAATATCCAACCTCCAATTCCTTATCACATCGTTCAAGTTATAGGATAAATCACCTTATCAGAAACTTGTTAGAAGAAGCGTCAACAGTTTCAACAACACCAGATCAGTAGTACATAATAGAGTAAAAACCCTTGGTCTCAATGGTTTGAAAAATATTGGTAATACATATTTTATGGACCGTATAATACAGTGCTTATCAAACCAGGAACGGATCTAGGAATTCATTGAAGGGAGCGGCGCACTTGGGATAAAATTTTTGCTATAAATAAATGAAAATTATGCTTTTTAGTGAAAATTATAGGGGTTTTGAAATGAAACCAATTACTGCACTTAGCCTAAGTTATTCTGTTTATTTCATGAAAGGAGAAAAACACACCAATAATTCATGAATTTTGTGTCTCAAACTGAACTAAAGTACTAAGATTCCATTGAGTAGATCATAAGGAAAGCTAAATCTGTATTTGTAGGCTGATCACCCACACAAATGTTACCAACTAAGCTAAATTATTGTAATTTCGATAAGTACGTCATAAAAAAGGACCTAAAAGTTATATCTGTGTTTATATACACTCACACTATAATGTAAACTGAATTCTTCTGTTCTTTGATCCAGCGACTCGATCTATGACATTATCCATTTCTACAGCAATGTCCTGGTGGACATGCAGAAGAGCAAGGACGATGAGTTTGTCGAACAGTCGTGCTAACTGGTGTAGTTAGGTATCACTGGAGTGTACTAGATCTAGATCGGATTACTAAATACTGAAACAACACAGGAAAAAACAGAGCAAGAGCAAATAACGTCTACCCCCCCTACAATGTCTGCTCAGTGAACTCTTTCAGTTGAGTGAACGGTAAGTGGAGGGGGAAATTTTGTTGGCATCGCGTAAGATCATAACTGGCCTTTTTATCCACATGACATTCTTAATATAATAATTAGGGATTATATATTTTATTTCAAGTTAGTGTTTTTATTTAAATACGTTGAGAGGACTCATGCAGGAAACTGCTCATAGGTTGCAGTTTGGTAATGTACAAGGGTGTAAGACTGGCTTGAGCTCCAAACATTTTCTGTGTCCAAAGACGAGGCGAAGGCAACTCGCGCCCCCTAGCTGCATCCGCCACTGTATCAAACTCAAGGTGGTCTATGAGATATTTCAAAAAGGATGCCTTCAAATCTGAGGCTGAAAATGGTATGGTCTCTCTCGCTACTATAGTCTATTCGAAATCGAAAGCTCCTTATTTCTTCTCGAGTTAAGCAGACTAGTACCTTGTCTGAACCCCATGAATTCTAGTAGAAGACAAAAACAGACTCAGATTTTATAATGATTGAATTAAATAATGATTTTGGAATAGTTTTCAACAGCTCTAGTGAGGTAAAATAATGTATGATTTATTTAAACATTATGAAAATAAATAAATTTTACCAGCACAAAATCCATGAACTTTCGAACGACTTCGATAGAATTGACATCACTTGTGGTGATGTGGTGATCCAGGTAGAAATGATGAATATAGTCAAATAGAAAGAAAAAAACATATTCCAATTGAGAGTAAAAACTAACAATGTCTGGAAGACATCAAGAGATAAGTTTGAACGTAACTGATTTGGGAAATTTTTTTATGAACACAAAGTCCTAAAAAGATAACAGATACATAGATTGTCTTGATGAGGTGTGATTTTGTCCGTATATCCAATTGAAGTAGACTTGTCTAGAAGTAATTAGCAGATATTTAGCGTAGCGTAAAACCGTGACTATAATATATTTCGTGATAGAGATCTCAACTTCTAAGTTAATGCATTATGAATGTTGATAGTAATATCATAACCATAAAATATAATTGATGGCAATGTTACTGAAACTATAAACCTCTCACTTGATCATAATGTCTTAATGTTGATGAAATTAATTCATTTAATAGTAGGTGCCCCTGTATGGTAAAATTGTTAGAAATTCAATGATACAGTAATTTCTCATTTGAGTTTTGAAGAAAATTTTCAGTTGTCAATTCATGAGGATGTGTTGCAATAACCTGAAGCATAAATGAAAATATTATATCGAACATAGAGGTATTGCGAAACAAAAATTAGGTTATTCGATAATACTTTGGATATGAACTCGTCTGAGGAAACTATTTGATAGTGAAACGCATATTGCGGTTATGTGAACAGAAAATCTCACAATATATTCCGTCACATGAAATTGAGTTATATCACATAAAAAACTAAAGAAATAGAAAAACCGCAAAGGTCTGTAACATATTTGGTACAAATTTGAAATGTATCTGTATCATAAGAAATATTTCTGACTGATACAGTTGAAGATAGATATGAAACAAATTATATCACAAGTATTGACATTCATATGACACATTTTTTTCTCACCAGAACAAAAATGCTGTCTCTCGACGCGCATTCCTCTAATCAAGTTAGCTTTATCAGGATATGAATTTTAGTCATTTCTGTAACATCAGATCAAGACTAAGATATTCATGTCCAAAAGTGTATGTGAAAAGGACTTCAAGAAATTTTAAACCAAGAATCTCCTGAAACCATAAGGCACTGGCTGTCAGCATATCCAGCACGTGTTGTTAAATCCTTTATCTATTGACATAACACGGTTCTATGAGTACTTTATAACCACCTACGACACTACGACCAGACCGGAGGGGTAAATTATCCGTTGTGGACAATGAGAAGTACTAAATTCATTGGAATTGTTTGATCCGCGCCAGGTAAGGCAAATATTTCACAAAGAGAAAAAGAGTAAATGGATGAAATATCGAGATATTCCCTTCGAGCCCCACAGACTTTTTCTAGATCGCTCTGTTGATTGCTGGAGTCCTTGGTGAATGAAGCTCTCTAATTTCGGTCATGCCGGCATTATTTTTAAAGACAAAACACAAGCACTACAGGAAAATCCTTGAGACGCTCTAAGAGCAGTACCTGTGCGAAATTACTGATTCACATTGGTTTTGAATCGCTGGAGACTTGGAAAATTGTTCTCAGGAAGTATATTCCACATAAACGCTGTTCTTAAACAGTGGAATTCGAGGTGTACTGAGTTGACCCTCAAAACGATGAGCAGCCACAGTCTGTTGCGTATGTCTGATATGTACCTTTCTTTTTGGAATCAAATGTATCAAGTCACTTGAACACTTTCCGCAAAAGAGACAAATCCCCAACCTTTCTTCGATATTCCAGACTATCAAGGTTGCAAGTGATATTCGCGTCTCCAATCGGGCAGATAGCTCTTTTCTGGGTGGAATCTAGCCGCTTCAGGGTATGCTTAGGGGCGGAGCTCCATACATGAGAACAATACTCCAAAGAATGTCTGATATGAGCTTTATAAAACATCAAAAGTTGCTGTGATGTGTACAGTATTCTGGTTCGGAACAGTGTTCCAAGTTTGGAAAAGCAGCCTTTGCTATTGCTATCATGTCCAGCGACATGATTGTGCCAATACGTTTTGGTATCCATTTTGAACCCCAACAAACTCATCGAAGCAGAAAGCGGTTAGTTAATATAGAATAAAAGGAGTATTGGAGACAATATGGATCCCTGGGGAACACCATCGGTGATGGTAGAAGTATTCGAGAGATATTTTTTGACGGCGACTTGCAGGGAACGTTGTTTCAGGAAGCTGGTGAGTCATACACAAAAATGATTCGACAAGATATAGCATCGAAGTTTGGCCAGCAAAGCCCCATACCACACACGGTCAAAGGCTTTAAAAATATCAAGCCCAACAACTCCTGACTCTCCATGTTTCTCCATTGCGTTATTCCAAATATAGGTGACATACAATAGAAGGTCTTTGTTTCCGAAAGCCATATTGATGTTAAAACCTTACAAATATTTAAGGATATGGTGGTTTACGAATTTCCACATGATTTTTGTTATCACGGATAGCAAAGCGACTGGTCTACAGTTATTTGGAAACATCTAGACAGGGAAAATTTCAGAAATGGTCGTGAAGATTCTCCTACTCAGCAGATCTGTAATGCGCGGCTTAGATTGTTCCCCAACACTGAAATGAGTTTGTGGTCAGGAGATCCCATGGAGAACTTAGGGTGAGTGTGTAAATTTCTGGATTGGTTGTTAGGTATAAATTCAGAAGACTAGCCACTTCTCCATCACAGTCAGGAATCCTGCTTGGTTCATTTATAAACTGAGTGAGTGCGCTGATTATTGCAAAAGTCCCAGCTTGGCGACCTAGTTCGTCGTTGATATTTGAAAATTTGACCCATTGAAGTGGGTCAAATTTGTGAATGTCGGCACTGGGATGATTGATTTGCAGAAAGTCAATGGCGTTTGCAAGTGCCCTATATTGTGTATCGCTTGGTGATCGATAAACGCAGCATATGAATACAGAAGGCTACCGTTCTTGGTTCACTGCGTTTACTCATGGCACAAGATTCTCGGACCCAATGAATCACCTAATGCTGTGAGGAATGGTTATTGATTGGTAATGCCGGCGCGCCCTACTAATGTGTCGGAGATTCAAGATCAGAGCCCAACAGATGCAACTTTTGAGATAAAACTGTTATAATACGTTCATTCATTTCATGACAATATTTGAATTTTGATTCATAATTTGTTGAATAACATTCAATATTATTAGCAAAACAAGCAATAAGGGGTTCAAGAATCATAACAATCCCTAGGAAATTGAGCAGCACGGGATTGTAGCAATGATCTCGAATTTTTACTAAATGAAATATTAGTTTCCTGATAAGTAAAATGAAAAAGCGATTATATTTTTACAGTGGCAAATACGACTACATGCAACTATAACTACACATAATAGATATGAATGCGAACATGTTCGTAATTTATGGTAGACATGATGGTGAAGAAAAATGAATAACTGAAAGGTAATCAAGAGCCTACATTTCAAACGTTCTCAGTGATCGTGAATTTTTCCAAAATGACGACGTAGTTCCTGATAATGGCTTCCTTTTCGTTTGATCAACCTGTATGAGATGGATTAGATCCTAATAAGTCTTATATTGCAAACAAAAAAAGCTTTAAAATCACTGCCGTTCGTGTTCATTCGTATATTATTTTAGTAATTTATATAGACAATGCGGACAACGAAAAATCAATACATTTGTCTCAGAAGTCTCATAAAATTTTATTTATAACACATGCAATCGAATTTATTACTTGACTTTCTGGTGCAACGAATAACTCAAACTAATAAATTGGAACCGTTTCTATAAACAATAAATTTAATTTGAGTTCATGCCGCGCTGCGTCTAAGTTGGCGCCGTTTGCGGTTTTAGTAGAGTCAACTCGTCAAGATCACATTTAGGACACAGTGAAACAACAAAATGTAATTACAGTTGAGTAAATCTGATATAGAGTTTTTTAAAGGACATTACACAAGCACTACAAGAAAATCCTCAAGGCGCTCTCAGAGCAGTGCCTGGGCGAAAGTAGCGATTCACATTGGATTTGAATCGCTGGAGATTGAATCCGTTTGGAAAAACGTTCTCAGGAAGTTTATTCCACATAAACGCAGTTCTCCAGATGAAAGAGTTTTTGAACAGTGAAGTTCGAGGTGTACTGAGTGGAACCTCAAAGCGATGAGAAGCCACAGTCCGTCGCTTATTTCTGATATGTGCCGCTCTTGGTGGAATCTAATGTGCCAAGTCACTTGGACACCTCCCGTGAAAGTATTTACAGAAGAGAGACAAATCTCCAACCTTTCTTCGATGTTCCAGGCTATTAAGGTTGCGCGTGATGTTCGCGTCTCCAATCAGGCGGATGGCTCTTTTCTGGATGGAATCCAGTAATTTCAGCGTATGTTTGGAGGCAGAGTTCCATACATGAGAACAATACTCCAAAGAAGGTCTGATCTGAGCTTTATAAAGCATCAAAAGTTGCTGAGGTGTGTATAGTTTACTGGTTCGGAACAGTGTTCCCAACTTCTGAGAAGCAGCCTTTGCAATACCAGCGACATCATTGTGCCAAGACATATTGGTGTCCATTTTAACCTCCAACAAACTTATCAAAGCAGAAAGCGGAATTGTCTGACCTAACATTATTATATACGGTTCAGAGATATTTATCTTCTTGGAGAAAACCGATGCCTGGGTTTACGTGGCATTGAATTGGACCTGGTTACTTTCATCCCAATTCCAAATCACTTCTAGATCCTCATTAAGATATGCAATCTCCTGCCGCCGGTGAAGATGTGTCTCCGTAGCCGATGTCCTGGAATCCAAATGGAATGACGAGATAAGTGTGCTGTCGTCAGCAAAGCAACATATTGGATTCTTGGTTTTTTCCAATAAGTTGTTGATATACAATAGAAAGAGAGTTGTAGACGATATGGAACCCTGGAGAACACCAGCATCAATGGTGAAAGTATTCGAGACATATCCATCGACGGACAATGTTTGTTAAAGCAAGTTCTGAAAAATAAAAATTAGTATCTTCATAACATAGTACAAAAATCGATGAAAAGGAATCCGCAATAAAAAAAATTGGTCTACTTCCAGTTTCAGTAACGTGTTTCTGCAATTGAATACAGAAAATGAAATTTGTTATTTTTAAAAATAGTTCATTCTGTAGCTAAAAGTATAGAAATGATTTTTTATAAGTGCCAATAACACACTCATGTCTCTCAAAGAATGAATATTGGTCAAGAATTCTCGGAAGTGAAATAATAGGGGTAGGTGGTCACAATAAAATATATTTTACAGTTATACTAAGTGAAACCAATCTTGAAAGTTGATAAAGAAGGCCAAAAATTAATCAAAACTGGAAAAATTTAATCGATTTTTGACTATCATCAGATTTGATTATATTATTAGATTGGTTATTATTGGTCTCTACTGAATTTGACGTTGAAGAGATATTTGGCTTTGCTCTAAAATTTCATTGAACCGTTGAATGTACATAAATAAGACGAGCAGAATGAAAATGAAGTAATTACTCTTTGGCAAGTAGAATTGAAAGAAGAGGTTATACTGGATATCCGAAAGCATTAGAAAGTTTACATGAGTTGCGGCAGAGACTTTACAATGCCTGTAGACAAATCATAACATTAAATTATGCAACAGTTTAAATATAATTCGAACATCGGTTTAATTTTTGTCTTCGGAATTTGTAATGTTTTCTTGTTTCTTCTCTCTCACTTCAACTACGAGTATTTCAAAAACTGAAGTATCCATCAGAACACCATTGAAAACAATTAAAAAACCAAAAGGAATGCTTCCAAATGGAAAAATAGGCGCGGGCGAACTGAACCATCGTGCAATTCTTCCAAAACTCCTTTTCATTAGAGTTCCTAAGAATAATTGATTCTGTTACCAATCCACTTTTCTGGAAATAAGTCATTGAATCAATAAACAGGCTAGTACTGCATGTACCTATGAATTCACGATATCTCTCTGACGCCTCAATTTCAAGATTATTCAATTTATTGAGAACAACTCTAACGTTGGTGCCATAGTTTCAACATGAATCTGATGTACAGTTTTTATTGCAATTATTATTATACGAAAAACTTTTTTCGAAAAAAGAGTAACGCCAAACTAATTTATGAATGTAAATATCACATACATTACTTGTGATGCACTCTTTCAAACCTTTGGAGTAGAAATGAATATTACTGGAGTTTTTTTCTAACATCAAACCGTTATTTTAACACCTCGACACGTGTTTCGACTCAGTTAATTAGTTTGATCTTCCTCTTGAAGATGATCACTTGGTGATCAAAACACGTGTCGAGGTGTTAAAATAATGGTTTAGTGTTGGGAAAAAACTCCAGTAATATTCATCACATACATTGTTGAAAAATATAATTAAGTCTGATTCAAAAAGTTTATGATTCCAAATCAAATAATAAAACAAAAATTTGAAGTGAAAATCAAAATCGGAGCTCTTTTTGAGGACTTCCGCTGTTTCTTCTACTCAATGTGCATTCATCGACATCATGTTCAAGTCAAAGACCACCTCTGGCTACGAACGCCAAACAATCTGGCGCCTTTCTTGTAATAATAATTGTCGTCGATATACAATAAGTATCTTGTCATTTCAAACAACGGTGCTCTACCGTAAAGTACGCTCTTCTGCAGATACATAACAGGTCCCATGGATTTTATTTATTCTGTGTGAACCGAGTGAGACTTCCTGGTAAGGTCATATACTGAAACAAGATTGCACTCAATTAACGAAGGATCGCATTGTGGAAAGTGAGAAAGATGACTGGAATGCAAATGGCAAACACAGTGTGTAATCGTTTAATTTTCAACAACGTGGTTTTTAGATTGAAAAACTTGATTATTATACGACAACATGGAAATGGAAAGGAATTATGACTACTGGTAAAAAAGTTTCGTAACTCTGTGATTTTCAAGGGATAAAAGTAAATGTTATTGAATGTCAGATTTTTTTATTCTTACACAAAACAAATAACCAAGTATTGTCAAGTGAAAACCATCTCAGTTATTTCACTATATTCAATCCATCACATTCGGCACAAAGATTGTTTCTACATCATTTTCCAAAGGACCAAATCCAAAGGGTAAGCGAACAACGATGTGAGATTCAACTGTCGTGTCGTGTCATGACATTGTTAAAGTTTTTTTCTACTATGAAACATTTTGATTTATCCATTTCTTCTTATCGTCCAAAAAATATTAGAACCTCATCGGCTTATTACGTTTTTCCCTCCATCCTATTATGAATCCATTCATACACACTTTTTCCCTACATTATACGATTAACTATCTGACAGTCGCATAAGACACAGTGACATGAACCTTTGTAATGAATCTTTGTGAAGAATATTACTGGAGTTCTTTTCCAACACCAAACCGTTATTTTTACACCTTGACACGTGTTCCAATGACCAAGTGATCATTTTCAAGAGGAAGATGAAATTTCCTTTCAAGAGGAAAATTAAACTTCCTTTTAAAGATGATCAAGAAGATGATGAAGGTGCTTGAAACACGTGTCGAGGTCTTGAAAATAACGGTTTGGTGTTGGGATAGAACTCCAGTGAAATTCATTACTACACCAAAGGTTTCAAACAGTGCATCATATAAACCGCAGTCAAAGTCTCCTCTTCACAGCCCTATTTTGTGAGCCGAATCTAGTTTGGTTGAAGCAGTTTTTTTATAGGAGGGTCCTCCTGTACACTGCATAGAAGTTGAAGATAACAATGAACCTTGAAGTACATAACCCTTCATCCAAACAATAGCATGATTTCTTTATCAAATTAACGTCAACCTGGCTAAATTATAGAAACTTAGAGCCTAACATGAGAAGGCAAGAAAAATACTGGTATCTGATGCTTCTAGTCCACTCGAATCACCATTTTCCATGGTGACTCATGATCCATAAACACTAAAGAAATGAACATGCCATAAACGTCTCCAAAACGATAGAAAGACAGAATACAAATCTTCTTCGGCGATTGATAACTGAGCTTGACTCAGAAACGGACTGCCTTTGATAGGCTAGTTTTTCATGGATATTCATGGATTGATACATTGGTCGATTCTATAGTTGGCGTCATTATGAGATAATATTGAGGCAATTATTATTGAACGTATATGATCGACAAATTGCAGTTCGATGGATAACATAGTCTTTCATTAAGCGCTTCCTATCTCTGAATTTATATAAAAAAAGATATCTTCGAAATTTTGTATTCATTTGAAAGACTTATTGAGGCCATTCTGTGTGGAATATAATATCATTCAAATGTCCTCTACGGCTTCTCTGGGTAGAGCGCATCCGAAACGTCCAATTTTCCATGACTCTGTCGCAAATCAGACTGAATTTGATCGATGATATAGATTATGTTGGCTTTGAGGATCGCTGTGGTTTGTGGTTTATTCGCATACACCTGCGACTTGAAAAAACCCCACAAGAAAAAGTCTAACGGAGTCAAATCGCATGATATCGGTGGCCAGTTCACATAACCCCTACGTGAGATGACGATGCCCCCAAATCGCTCGTGCAGAATATCCAATGTGGCATGGGCTGTGTGGCACGTACCGCCATCCTGTTGAAATCACATGTCTTAGGTGTCCAGTTCATTCAATTCAGGCCAAAAAAAATTGGTAATCATCGATCTATAGTGTTCGCGGTTGACAGTGACGGCCTGACCAACGCTGATGATGCCGCCAGCCTAAAATCCACTCCAAATAGTGACTTTTTTGGAATGTATTAGACGCTTCTGAATCTCATGTGGATTGGTATCATCTCAAATTCGACAATTTTGTTTGTTCACATACCGATTCATCCAGAAATAGGTCTCATCGCTGAAGATGATTTTTGATGAAAATTAAGGTCAGTTGCCAACTGCTCCAGTGAACACACGTCGTTGTTTCTGTGTCAGTTGAATTTTGTACAGGTGCAGGTCCCAGTTACGACGCAGAATTCGCCTAGTTGCGGTCTGCGAAAAGCCGAGTTCTTGTGAGAAACGCGAAATCAACTGCCTCGGATTCTCCTGCACACTCTCACAGACAACAGCGATGTTTTCCGCAAATATTGAATTTCGTCGACGTGTTGGTCGATCGTTTACTGAACCAGTGTATTCAAATTTATCCACCAAATTGCGAATAATCCTTTCGGTAGGACGATTATAGCGACAGAAAAATGGGCGAAAAGTACGGTACATTGCCTGAACACCCATTTTGATAAAACAATTTTATTATTTGCACGTGTTATTGAATGCTACATCCGTCCATGGTGATCTGTCGAAACAGGCTGAATGAATTACAACTAATATGACAGATTAGATTCAATAAGATGGCCGTTATCAATCGTCAAAGGTCGGAAGTCCCTGTTGGAAGACCCTATATTAACTTACTAATAAAACTTCATAAGTATAATTATAAACCCTTGCATAAAATAAATTTTATGACAACCCTTTTTCCATAGAACTAGAGATCTGTTATTGCGTATGTTGTTAACCAGAATAGGAGATGATTGATAGTAGCTGTAGTGTGTATGGAAAGTGTATTCATGTGTTTCCATCGATCATGTTTTGAACTAGAAATAACTAGACCTGTATTTAGAGTCAGGTTGAGTTTCAAATTGGTTTTTGATAAGTGATTTTTCAAAAGATTATTCTCCTGAAATATTTCATGACTTTTCGCAAGTATAACTCATTCGATTGAGTATGTTTGTTTGCGATTGATTCAATGATCAATTGCTCTCTTCCTTTCTTTGGAAAATTCCCACATTTTTTTATGAAAATGATGAAGCAAAAACCTTTCCTTTCTATATTAAAATAATGTTTCGATTTTCGAAACCGATATAGATATAAATATTATAACGAGGTTACTCAGTAAAAATATGAAAGTTAAAATAGCGGTGCATATGTCGAAAGAAAATTATTGAATATAAGTTGTTGCCCGCGGCTTCGCCCGCGTAGAATAATTTGATATGTCACATAAAGTTTCGTGACAGACCATTTTGAACAAATAGTTACAATTTTTTTTTATTAACCCAAAACTTCAGATTTCCCACTTCAAAACTGACGAAATTCAATACAATCTTTGAACCTCTATTTTTCCCCTTGGGGGTGGAAATTCCTGATTTTCTTTCCTGATGCTTATTTACCGCTATACAAAGAACCTACCTGCGTATTTCAAGATTCTAGGTTCAGTAGCTTCGGCTGTACGTTGATATAAGAACGGACAACAGCTAGTAATTTATATATATGCCAACTGCAATAAATAATGAATAGCTTCAAAAATCAAATTTTGATAACTATAAAGAAATTCGCAAAACTAACACAACCATCAACGACGTCTGCCCTCATGCGTCTGCCCGCGTTCTCAGCAATGGCGCTCCATTGCTTAGACCGCCCCTCTACCCCCGCGCGTCGTCCCCTGTCGTCTTACAGTAGAAGAGACGCCTAATGGCTTACTGCGTTGCGTCAAGTTGAACTGTAAGATATTACTACATTAAATAGTTAAAACGACAATTGTGTCAATTTTTATAAGAATTTGACAGATATTCTAAAATGTGCATTGTGAAAAAAGTATCCAATTTGATTGTATTTATGGCTCAGTATTTTGCATATAATGGCTACGACATGCTATTTGTAAATTGTATCCTGTATGTTTTTCTGATGTATAAGCTGTATTTATGTAAAATTTCATCTGAATCCGTTCAGTCGTTTAGGCGTGAAACGCCCACAAACATACATACATAAATCCATCCTTACAAACATTCACATTTATAATAAATTCTATAACATGTCTTTGTGCAACGAATGTAAGTTATCATTTCTGAGATGGAAAAACCTTCTTAGATCTTCAATATTGACTGTGAGTGGAAGATATTACAAACATTGTCACGTTCGAGACCCTAAAGTCTATTCCATGTGTCATTTATATCTTTCTGAAATGAGAGATCACCCGGCTAAATTGATTCGTATCGTCTTTTAAGAAATGAATGTCGAGGGATAGTGATACGATTTGTATTGGATCGTCCTATTGGTAGTAGCATTGGTGTTAAGATTGAAATTGTAATTTTTTGACGAGATTTATTTAGGAGAAAGGAGTGAGAGATGTTGTGTATGTATTTTTATGAGAATTTCAGTTCTAACAAATTACTATTGAATATAATTTCATACTTATAGTTTTTTGGAATACTTCCTTCATATCATTTATTTGAATTATTCCTGTGTTTAATGCTAGTGGACTTTTTTGTGTATTTTTGTTTAACAAATTATTTCAAGTCACACAAGAATAAAAAACTATAACAACATATTTTTAAGAAAAGTTGTCAGTAAGAAAAACGTTTGAGTTAACTTTGACTAAAAGTTGTTTGATATTTTAACCAGTGACATGTAAATGTCTAGCTTAACTAACCAGAAACCGATTTCTCCTGAAACAGAATAACCCACAAAAATATTTTACTTAATAAGTTGTGGACTATTTCTGAAAAAAAGTTGAGCAAACTGAACAGATAGTAATGAATATTATATTAATCTTGGACTGGTGAAAGTTTTGGTTAACATCCTTATTGCTATACTCACACTACAACACTTCCCTTACCCACTCATGGAGGCAACGGTCATCCCGGACATACCGAAGGCGGAGAAAAATCACGTATTCCCGGACAACCATCGGCCAATAAGCTCAACCTCTTCATTGAGCACAGTGGCAGAACGAGTCATATTGAAAAGACTAGAAGACCAGACCAACGAACTAGGAATCTTACCAGACGAACTAACCTGACGGTTAGGTCAGGTTAGGTTAGGTACAAAGTGAGTGAGTCTATTCGACCCTTCACCGCAACACGCACGGGTTTATTGTGTCTCACACCTATTCACACTCGACCAAATAAACCATCTTCTCAACGAAGCCGATTAGTTTGTATGGTGAGTGGTCTTTCAGGTCAGATGTTGAGAGTACGGCTCTACCGAACTCTAAAAACCCGATTCGGTCCCCAGCGGGGCGGGCACAAAGTATGTGCTCTGCTGTTTCATCATTTTCCAAACAGAGGCGATACACAGTGTCTTCCGACAGTCCGAGTCTCTGCTTATGATGATTCAAATGACAGTGCCCTGTAAGAAGGCATGTTAGACATCGTAGTTCATCCCTACTGTAGTCCAACAACTGTTTGGTATCAAGCTTCGAAGCGT